>PVKP010000884.1:105468-168452 GCA_004027715.1 Plecturocebus donacophilus | reverse complement strand
GAAGGGAAGGGAAGGGAGACCGTAAAACAACCAGAAAACAAATAACAAAATACAAGAGTAAGTCCTTACTTATCAATAATAACATTGAATATAAATGGACTAAACTCTCCAATTAAAAGACATAGAGTAGCCAATGATCTGTTACCTAAAAAACATACTTTACCTGTAAAGGCACATGTAGATTGTGTATTAGTCAGAGTTCTTCAGAAAGACAGAATCAATAGGAAATATGTATACATGTAAAAGGGATTTCATCAGGGAGAACTGACTCACATGATTTCAAGGTGAAGTCCCACAATCTGTTATCTGCAATCTGGGGAAAAAGAGAAGCCAACAGTGACTCAGTCCAAGTCCAAAAGCCTGAAAACCAGGGAAGCAGACAGCGTGGACTTCAGTCTGTAGCCCTTCCGTCTGCAGACTAAAGGCCAGGAGCCCTTGGGAAGACAGGGATAAAAGTCAGAGTCCAAAGGCTGAAGAACCTGAAGTTTTATACCCAAGGGCAGGAGGAGTAGAAGCAAGCATCCAACTTGGGAAGAACAAAGAGAGCCAGAAGACACAGCAAAGAAACATATTGCACCTTCCTCCATCAGCTTTGTTCTAGCCATGCTTGCAGGTGATTGGATAATGCCTATCCACGTTGGGGGCTGATAGTCCTTTCTCCCAGTCCACTGACTCAAATATTAGTATCCTCTGGCAACACCCTCACAAACACACCCAGAAGCAATACTCTGCCAACCATCTAGGCTTTTCTCAATCCAATCAAGCTGACAGTACTAACAATCACAGACTGAAAATAAACGGGCAGAAGAGAATATTCCGTAAAAATTGAAAACAAAACACAGCAGGAACAACTACATTTATATCAGACAAAATAGATTTTAAGACAAAAACTATAAAAGGAGACAAAAAAGATCACTGTATAATGATAAAGTGTTCAATTCAGCAACAGGATGTAAGAATTGTAAATCTGTATACACTAGAGCACCAAGATATATAATATCATAATTAGAACTAAATAGAAAGATAAGCCAATTTACAATAATAGCTGGAGATTTCAACACACCACTTTCAGCATAGGACAAATTATCCAGGCAGAAAATAAACAAAGACTTAGTCTGCACTATAGACCAAATGGACCTACTAGATATTTCAGAATATTTCATACAATGGCTGCAGAATATACATTCGTTTCCTCACCACACAAATTATTCTCAAGAATATACCATATTTTAGGCCACAAAACAAGTCTTAAAATTTTTTTAAAGTTAAAATAGTATTAAGGATCTTCTCTGACCACCAATGAAATAAAACTAGAAATCAAAAACTAGAAATTTTGTAATTATATAAACACCTGGAAATTAAACAAATTGCTCCTCAATGACCAGTAGTACAATGCAGAAATAAAGAGGGACATTTTAAAATCTTAAAACAAGTAATAATAAAATCACAGCCTACCAAAACCTATGGAATATAGCAAAAGCAGTACTAAGAGGGAAGTTTATAGTTATAAGCACCTGCATCAAAAAAGGTAGGAAAACTTCAGAAGAAAACTTAATAATGCACCTTGAGGAATCAGAAAAGCAAGAACTCACATCCAAAATTAGTAGAAGAAAAAAAAAGATCAAAGTGGAAATAAATAAAATTGAAATACACAAAAATACAATATATCAACAAAACAAAAAAAATGGTATCTTGAAAAGATAAATAAAATTGACAGAACCTTAGCTCAACTAATAAAAAAGGAGGCCAATATCTCTGGGTGGACATTGATGGAAAAATCCTCAACTAAATACTAGCAAACCAAATTCAACACCACATTAAAATGGTTATTTATCATGACCAAGTGGGATTTATCACAGGGATACCTCACCGCCAAAAGAACAATCAACGAAGTGAAGAGACAACCCACAAAATGGAATGAAGTATTTGCAAATTACCCATCTGACAAGAGATTGGTAACAAGAATGTAAAAGGAACTCAAATAATTCAATAAGAAAACAATAATTCAATTAAAAATGGGCAATAAATCTGAACAGACATTTCTCAAAAAAGACATACAAATAGCAAACAGATATATAAAAAGGTGCTTAAAATTGTTCATCAGATAAATGCAAATCAAAATTACAATGTGATATTATCTCACCTAGTTAAATGGCTTTTATCCAAGACAGACCATGAGGATGAGGAGTAAAGGGAAGCCTCAGGCATTGTTGTTTGGAATGTAAATTTTTACAGCCCCTGAAGAGAACAGTTTAGAGATTCCTCAAAAAACTAAAAATAGAGCTACCATGTGATCTATCAACCCCACTGCTAGGTATATACCCAAAGAAAGGAAATCAGTATGTTGAAGAGATGTTTGCACTCCCATGTTTACTGCAGCCATATTCACAATAGCCAACATATGGAAGTAACCTAAGTGTTCATCAAGACAAATGGATAAAGAGACTCCTTAAAAAAGGATGTGATCCTGTCATTGGCAAAAACATGAATAGAACTGGAGGTCTTTAAGTGACATAAGCCAGGAGCAGAAAGACAAACATCGCATGTTCTCACTTATTTGTGGGAACTAAAAATTAAAGCAATTGAACTCATGGAAGAGAGAGTAGAAGGATAGTTACCAAAAAATGGGTAGAGTAGTGATAGTGAGAGTGTGAGGAATGAGGATGGTTAATGAGTACAAAAATATAATTAGATAGAAAAGTAAGATTTAGTATTTGATAGCACAACAGGATGACTACAATAAACAACTATGTATTGTACATTTTAAAATAACTATGAGTATAATTTGATTTTTTATAACACAAAGAATGGATGAATGTTTGAGGTGATGGATAGTCCACTTACCTTGATGTGATTATTACACCTCATATTCCAAAATCAAAATATTTCATGTACCCTATAAACATAAACACATACTATATACCCACAAAGTTTTTTTAAAAATAATCCATTGGTTTATCTTATACTCTGAATGGATATTTTACCCTACATGACTTTATAGTATCACACATGTATTGATGATTGAAAATAAAACATCTTTAAGTGTTGGAAAATAAAATAAAGTTGAAATTATAAAAAAGAAAGAAAAAAGCTAAAAATAAGGCTGTTGGTAGATAAATTAAAAACATAAGGGTTTATTTTCTTAGCAATAAATAACTTTTATAGAAATCATGTTAAATGTGTTTAAAATTGTTTTTTGGTATTTTCTCTAAAACTATCTTTGATTCTGGTCATCCAAAAACAGGAAGAAGGATAAATAAACTTATTTATATCAAAGGAAAAAGAAAACACTCCTTCGATGGTTATGAGCCTTTGGTTATTTTCTAGAATATTAAAAATTTTGATTTTGACATTTTTAAGTGTTCTCATTGTTTTATAGAGTAGTGAAATTTTCAGGGTTTTTACTCAGCTATGCCAGAAGTGTTTCTTATTATTAGCATTTTAATATGCTTGTCACATTATTATTTATCTATTTGTTATCCTATTAATCCACATTTCTGCATTTCAGTGCAAATTACTGATATTAATATCTTTCTCACCCAAAATTTCAGCATGGGCATACCATTAACTAGAGTTTAATCATTGTTTATAATTTTCTTTTTTTAACATATAGTTTACACAGGATGCACAAACCTTATGTGTACATTTGCTAAGTGTTGATATACACCTGTGTTACTTATGCAGTTCTATCAAGAAATATAACATTATCAACATTATGAGGGAAAGAAACTTACAGCAGACCTACAAATAAAGTGAAGTGATCCAATTCTTTTAGGGAAATATCTTACAGTGTTCTATAAAACTAACTATACTTTTATTATATAATGTAGCCATTCTTATTTGTAGCTACTTAAAGAAGGTAAATGAAAAAAAAAAATGCTTACCAAAATCTGAGACACGAATGTTCTTTGCAACTTCACTCATTATAGTGAGAACATGGAAACAGAATAAGAATCCATCAATATAAAAAAGGATTATTAATTTGTGTTATATTCATTTAATAGAATATGACATAACAATAAAAGGATGAAATTATGAATACCTAAAAACACATTGACGAATTTCAAAAATATTATGCTGAGAAGAAACTTCACAATAAAGTAACTGTGGTTTAGTTCCATTTATATGAAGCTATAGAAGAGACAAATCTGGCCGGGCATGGTGGCTCACTCCTGTAATCCCAGCAGTTTGGGAGGTTGAGGCAGGTGGATTGCCTGAGCTCAGTAGTTTGCAGCCAGTCTGGGCAACACTGTGAAACCCTGTCTCTACTAAAAATACCGCCCCCCCCCCCAAAAAAAGCCAGGCGTCGCAGCATGCACCTGTAGTCCCAGCTACTCAGGAGGCGCAGAGAATCGCTTGAACCCGGGAAGTGGAGGCTGCAGTGAGCCGAGATAGCGCCACTGCACTGCAGCCTGGGAGAGAGAGTGAGACTCCATCTCACAAAACAAAACAAAACAAAACAAAACGACATTATCATTATTATTATCAATATTCTCGTAAAGAATCTTGAAACCTATCATTTGAATAGATTGAGTTATTATAGGAATAGTTTTATGAAAGCAATACAACAAAAAATATTAATCGCAAAATTATTTAGTTTGTGGATCTCACAGTAAAGTGGAGAATATAGCTATTACAGGAAAATTTAAAGATTCATTAGAAACTCTCTCTGACCTATGATCTCCAGAGGCGTAAATAATTTATTTAAATTTTAAAACTTGTTTCCATTTGCATATAATCTTCAAAATCTCTTAAATGTGAAACTATATAATTATCAAGATCATGTAAGTAACTGCCAATATTCTGTATTCAGTTGACATTTTGTATATAAAATTTATATTATGCAAAGAAATAACTACTGAACTAAATGTAGCATTAAGACCCCTATAGTTCCCACTGAAATCTTTCACAGCTCTATTCTCAGGTTCTGGGAAGGCATATACATAAGATTCCCAATTATCTAGTTTGAAGGTTTGTCCTCTCACTAGTGTTTCATAGGAATGAACAGCACTGGAAGACCTATCATGCACAAGAAGTTTTAAATGTTGAGAAAGCATAGGCTGGAGTGAAAGGGTCATGTTATATTCATGGCCAGGATAAGCAGAAATGAGAAACTCAGTGGACTGAGGGTTGTTAATGAGTTTTGTTATACTCGACAGAAAATAATGTACAATTTTTATTTTTTTCCCTCCAAAAAATAGTGGATTAGAGGCTTTGAATTGCCTCGGCCACTTGGAAATAGCAAGATAGTATACAAAGATTAACTCTGTGAGTTTTAATTCAAGAAGGAAAATGGGAATCCACAGGAATCATGAAAAATATCCAACTTTTAGAGAGGAGAGAAGGATGCCAGCAAACAGCCTCTGCTATGGCATCTGGCTGATAAAATTGAATGAAGTCCCAGTATGTGAGAGAGGCACTCCACTGTGACTCACCTTTCCACTGGGGATCCGAGTAACCCAGATCAAAGGAGAGCACTTTGATTCTTCCAAGCACTGGAGCTAATGTGGGCAGAGACTTGAAGACATTCTGAGGGAAAGACAGGAGGAAAAGCTGCAGGCATCTTCCCAAACCTGGAACTGAAACCGGGACACCATTTTTATTCCGGGCACATCCAAAGTCAGCCATTCTAGGCCAGGTGCGGTGGCTCACACCTATAATCCCAGCACCTCGGGAGGCCGAGGCGGGTGGATCACGAGGTCAGGAGATGGAGACCATCCTGGTCAACACGGTGAAACCCCGTCTCTACTAAAAATACAAAAATTAGCTGGGCATGGTGGCACATGCCTGTAGTCCCAGCTACTCGGGAGGCTGAGGCAGGCGAACTGCTTGAACCCAGGAGGCGGAGGTTGCAGTGAGCCGAGATCACGCCATCCCACTCCAGCCTGGGTAACAAGAGCGAAACTCCGTCTCAAAAAAAAAAAAAAAGTCAGCCATTCTTTTGTGACCTGGCAGTTTAGCCGAGTAAGCATTTTAATCTCAGGCCAGAGATTGGCGCACCTGCTACTGAGCTGGGTAACGGTCTCCACAACCAGAACCGTGGAAAGTGCCTCAGCAGTGGGCACTAGAGTTATGTTCTTACCTGTTGTGATTCTGGGGCTGGAAGAAAGCTGCTACAGCTGCAGTTTCTCATGGATGGCAAGACTCGTAGCCAGGGTTAGCTCAGTGACCTGTAACTGATCTGTGTGTGCCACTGATTGGAGTCGCATCCTGCTCTCCTGAGATCATGGAGCAGTAGGGTCATCTCTGCTCCCCCTCCAAGCAAAAATCTAGGCATCTGGAGCTCCCACTTCCCTGAGTGGTTCAGCCACCTGTCACTCCAACCTTCATGGACATAGATCACTGTGCAGTGGGGCCTCTTCTTTTCACACTCAAGCAGACCTCCTAGTCTTCAGGTGTTCAGAGGACCTGCTCACCTGGATTAGCAGCCTAAGGCATCCCATCCTTCCTGACATAGATTGTGGTTCAACTGGGCCCTCTCCTATCCATACCCAGGCAGATCTCCAGACATTCAAAGCACCCACTCACCCTGGATCAGCAACCTGAGCTGCCCACCCTTCCTGTGCAGGGATCCAGGTACAAGGAGGCCCTCTCTGCTGTATGCCTTGGAAGATTCTCCAGCCATTCAGAGCACCTGCCTGCCTGGTCCAGCAGCCTGAATCATTCCACTCGTCTCGTGCAGAGATCTTGGTGAAGGAGGTCCCTTTCTGCTCCATGCTCAGGCATTTCTCCAGCTATTCAGAGGACTCAGTCACCTGGATTAGCAGCCTGAACCACCCCACCCTTCCTGTTCAGGGACTGTATTGCATAGGGCCCTCTACACTACACTCCTAGGCTGATCTCCAAGCATCTGAAGAACCCAGTCTCCTGGACTGAAACTTTAGGGCCCACCTTCTCCCTGTGGAGAACTTGGGGCTGAAGAGGTTTCTAAGCTTCATGCCTACACGTACCTCTAGACATGGGGTGGCCACCCACTGAATTCTCTCTCAGTGCTGGTGCTTGTGCCTGCCATCAGGGAGCCTGTAGGTGGATCTGCTCATTCAAGACCCACACATTTTCCCCCACTCCTCCAGGGGTGAGCAGGGAGTTCAGACCACTCTGCCCACCATGAATTAGCCCATTGCCTGAGACAAGGGAGAGAGCATCTCTCAATAAACAAGAATCAGGTATATACTCTCAATGACTCACAGTGGCCACAGCCAGCTTTGACCCATAAGCACCATCTACTGG
Source organism: Plecturocebus donacophilus (assembly GCA_004027715.1). Classification (NCBI taxonomy): domain Eukaryota; kingdom Metazoa; phylum Chordata; class Mammalia; order Primates; family Pitheciidae; genus Plecturocebus; species Plecturocebus donacophilus. The sequence goes on along the minus strand of PVKP010000884.1, from coordinate 161,222 downwards.
CTTGTAGGTTGAACTGCACAGTCCAATATAACACGCGTTATCAGAATTGCATAGAGCTGTAGAGGCAAAACCAAAAGACCCAGTCACACTTCCTAGGGAGTAAGGGCAAGACAAAGGGAAATTTAAATAAAAGCAATGATATTATAGGGAAAGAAAGAAAGAGAAAAATATTCTACCCACACTAAGATAATTATGAAAATTAGAAGTGCCAGTGTCTCCAGTTAAAAAGAAACCAGTGCAAAAATTCTGGCACCATGAAAAATCTGAATGTAGTGACACTAGTCAAGATCACAACAGCTCCATCAGTGGTCCTCTAACCAAAATGGATACTCAGAAATGGCAGATAAAAACTTCATAGCATGTATTGCAAAGAAGATGAACAAGGCCCAAAACAAGCTTGGAGATCAACACCAAGAAACTTCTAAAACGATCCAGGAAAATAATAATAAAAAAATAAGCATCTTGAGAAATCAATCAGAGCTTCTGGAATTGAAAAACTCACTTAAGAAATTTCAAAACAAAATTGAAAGCTTTATCAATAGACAAGGACAAACAGAAAACCAGTCTTGCAAACTAACCTAGTTAGATAAAAATTTCAAAGAAGAATCTAAAAATTGAAAAAGTCTGAGAAATATGGGATTATTTAATTCCAACTCATGAATTGTTGAGATTCCTGAGAAAGAAGGAGAAAAAGTAAATAACCACAATCAAAAATGCTATTTTGGACATAGACTCTGGCAAATAACTTATTACTAAGTCAAGTGCAATTTCAAGATAAAAATTGACAATTGGAACCTAATTAAACTAATGTGCTTTTGTGTATAAAACAAAAAAAAAACCTAACAAGAGAGTAAGCAAAAATCCTACAGAATGGAAGAAAATATTCACAAACTATGCATCTGACATAGGTCTAATATATAGACTTTATGAGGAAGTTAAATAATCATGCAGAAAGCAAATAACCCCATTAAAAAAGTGGGAAAAGATATGAACAGACACTTCTCAAAAGAAGACATACTAGCAGTCAACAAACATAAAATAAATCCACATAATTTATCATAAAAGAGTTAACCTCAAAACCACAATGAGATACCATCTCACACCAGTCAAAATAGCTACTATTAAAAAAAATCAAAGAACAGATGTTGGTGAGGCTATAGAGAAAAGCGAATGCTTATACATGGTTGGTGGGAATGTAAATTAGTTCATAGCGTGTGGAAAGCAGTTTGGAGATTTCTCAAAGAACTTAGAACTACCATTCAACCCAACAATCCTGTTACTGGGTACCTATCAAAACAAAACAAATTGTTTTGCCAAAAAGACATATGAACTTGTATGTTCATTGTAGCAGTATTCATAAGAGCAAAGAAATGGAATCAGTTTAGGTGCCCATCAGTGGTGGATTGGATAAAGAAAATGCAGCACGCAGACACCATGGAATACTACACAGCCATAAAGGAGAAGGAAATCATGTCCTTTGCAGCAACATGGGTGCAGCTGAAGGTCATTACTCCAAGTGAATTAATGCAGAAACGCAAACACTCAATACATCATGTTCTTACTTATACATGAGAGCTGTATCTTGGGTATTTATGGATATAAAAATGTAAACAATAGACCCTGGGGACTACTAGAGGGGAAGGAAGAGAGAGGGCAAGGGCTAAAAATATAAACAGACCCTGGGGACCACTATAGGGGGAAGGTAGGGAAGTGGGTAAGGGCTAAAAATCTAAATAGGCCCTGGAAACTACTAGAGGAGGAAGGGAGGGAGGGGATCAAGGGTTAAAAATCTAAATGTTGGGTACTGCACTCAGTACCTGAGTGATGGAATTATTAGTATCCCAAACTTTAGCATTACTTAATATACCCAGGTAACAAATCTTGACGTGTATTTCCTGAATCTAAGACAAAAGTTGAGAGAAAAAAAAAAGTTTCTGTAACTCATTGAGAAGTTGGGTCTTCATTCTCAAGAGTCCTTTGTATATACTTTAAATAGATTTGTATGTCTTTTTTCCAAAAAAAGAGAAAATAACTTCAAAAATAGGGTAATGCTGGTACATTTCGGCATTATATCCTCTATAATTCATTGTTAACATAAATTGTATACATGTGTATTGATATAAAATATGTAAACCATAAGAGTGTTTTAGGAATATACTGAATATTTGCAAATATTTTTTCCATAGGTTATTGGGGTACAGGTAGTGTTTGGTTACATGAGTAAGATCTTTAGTGGTGATTTGTGTGATTTTGGTGCACTCATTGTCAGTGCAGTATACACTGCACCCTATTTGTAGTCTTTTATCCCTCACCCCCTTCCCATCCTTCCCTCCATGTCCCCAAAGTCCATTGTATCATTTTTACGTCTTTGTGTCCTCATAGATTAGCTCCCACATATCGGTGAGAAAAAACAATCTTTGGTTTTCATTCCTGAGTTACTTCACTTAGAATAATAGTCTCTAATCTCATCCAGGTGACCGTGAATGCTATTAATTCATTCCTTTTTTATGGCTGAATAGTATTCCACCGTATATCTATATACGTCAGTTTCTAACATGACTAAGAAGAAAATTAGAATGCCTTGGTTATAAATAATAAAAATGCATAGCTTAGATGTTTTATTATTAGCTTCCTATCTGCCAGGACCCAAATTTGAAAGTAAATAAATGAAAAGTGAGTTCAGAAGGGAAAATAAAAAGTTAAAACAATCATATATGTGTGTGAACATTGTTTTAAAGGAAAATGTAATAGCATGTATTACTTCAAAATTAAATTTGTCCTTAGCAACACATGGCAAAATTCATTGTACTCTCATATAGACAGCACTTAAAATAATAATTTGTGCCTAAGAGACTGAAATGGTTTTATGCCATTCTCCACCCCCTCCCACATATAACATCAATTTGTGCATATCTGCAAAAGACATGTGACAGATGGGGAAGTGAAAATTGATTAATGGTGCTAATAAAATAAATGGAAGGCAATATTCCCTTGGGTTACCCTGTCATCCTTGATGACCTCAGGATGTGAAAGCTATACTCACTGTGTCTGTTTGCATTCACAATCTCCTAGACGTAATATTGTAAGTCTCCCTTGCTGTGGTGTAAAGATGTGTAATAAGTGTGTGTGTGTGTTTGTGGAAGAGACAGAAGTAGATAAACTGAGAGACAGAAATAGGATAATACTCTATTATATGTACATAAATAATGTTCTATTATAGATAACATATTTACAATTCTTTTCCTTGTGAGAAAAGTCTTTTACCTAAATCTTTTAGTTTGTCTTGAGATTTCACTCATAAAATCTAATTATTTCTTTCTGAATAATTCTTTCCAAAAAAGAATTATTATAAAGCACAATTTGACCATACCATTATGTCTATGTAGCCAGATGGCTCATAAATAAATCATTATAGGATTCTAGATTCTGAGTTCTTAAGTATTAGGCTATTTCATTCACCCTGCATTTTAAGTGCTTTGATTAGAATAAGATAATGGGCTATATTATTAATGAACTATGATAAGATAAACTCATGTAATATTAATGAACTTTTAAAATTAAAAATATTCTTTAAAAGTAATACAATTTGCTGGATACATTATTATGAACATTACTCTTTAAAAGATTGTATACATTACATAAAAGCAAATAAATTAAAATAATTTCAATATATTTTGGAAAATATATGGATAATTTTCTTATATGAATCTATTTAAAATCTTTTTTTCATTTTGTTTTTATTACTTCCTATCTCTGTGTCCTTCATAATTGAAGACTCTTATACAAAGTTTAATGTAGAAAGATTATTTAAATAATCTATTTTTTTATCACTTTCCCATTATAGTGTGTATTTTTCCAAGCAATACAGTATAGTCAATTTCTACGAATCCCTTTAGAAAACAGTTTGTTTACACAAAGAGTCTTGTATACAGCAGGTAGAATAACGTATGTTCAATAAAAATTGTATGTTCTGCCAAGCTTGTTTATAACTGCTTAAATTCACATGGTGATTATTTTTCTGAATTTAGAGGGACTTTTCCCACATTAATGGAGCAAAAATAAACTTTAGGAATAAGCAGGTTTGGGTTCAAATTCTGTCTCTTCTATTATTGTTGGTCTGAGACTTTCAGCAAATTAATATTCTTTTTAGCTTTTGCTTTTTCATATGTAAAATGGCATAATATAATCTACATTCTTGCATTGAGTATTAAACAAGGACATATATAAAGCTGACATTGTACCTGCTGCATAGTGATAAATATTAAAATACACCCTACTTTATAAAGTAGGAGTTTAGAACTTTACTTACAGACTTGTGTTAAATAGATATGATTATGTATTTAAAGCAATTAAAACTCTGGGCTAAATAAATTATACTTTATTCTGCTCGTCCCTTTATATTTTCTAGGTAAAACCCCTGTCATCCTTAAAAACTCAGTTGCTTCCTTTTCAAAACTCTTCCTGGGCCAACACCCAGGGCTAAAGTAGAGTTACATACTTCTTTTTGCACTCTTATGGAAGTTTACATCATTTCCCACTATAATATTAAGTATATTATATTCCATTTAGCTATTCAGATATATATTTAGATTTCCATTGTAAGATTTTATATAATATTTATCTTTATTCAATTTTCTCATGGATAGTATTAGTTCTTGAATAGTTTAAAGCTCACTTTTCTTTTCTCTTTCAAAGATTGATACTATAATAGATTTTTTTCTCCTAAGAAAGTACTATGAGCTGGGCATAGTGGCTCATGCCTGTAATCCCCACACTTTGGGAAGCCGAGGCAGATGGATCACCTGAGGTCAGGAGTTTGAGACTAGCCTGGCCAACATGGTGAAACCCTGTCTCCACTAAAAATACAAAAATTAGCCAGCTGTGTTGGTGGGCACCTGTAATCCCAGCTACTCGGGAGGCTGAGGCTGAAGAACCTCTTGATCCCAGGAGGTGGAGGTTGCAGTGAACCGAGATCATGCCACACTCCAGCCTGGGTGACGAGAGAGAAATTCTGTGTCAAAAAAGAAAAAAGTACTATGAAATCTACAAGGTTTTGATGTACAAAAGCATCTTTTTTAAAATAAAATATATTAAATTATACAAAGATGTAAATTCTCTTTATTAGAATTATAGGGAGACTTCCAGATTCTGAAATATGGACATGATGAACTTGTATTCTAGTATATAAGAATGTATGTTAATCAAACACACATGTGTGAAAAGGTAAGTACCACAGAATAATGATAGATTCTGTGGTACAGAATAATCATAGAAATATGATAGATTTATAAGTGGGTCTTGATCTAGTTACAGAAGTGTTTCACAGCTTTTGGAAGAAGTGAAGAATGAACTAAGTTTGAAACATTAGTAGCACTTTATAAGGAGAAATAGAAGAAATGTGATTTTCCAGGAAGGCATAATGGTATGAAAGTCTGCAGTGGGGAAATAGATAACTAATACAGGTTGTTTATAATATCTATTCCAATGAATGAGATGTGTTATTGACTTTATTTACTTGCTTCCTCGGATTGTGGATCTTTAATTTAGTTCTTTTCTAATAAGAAACTCTTACCCTACTGGCCATGAACCAATATGGGATTTTGCCAACTTCCCAGTAAACCCATTCCAGCAATCCATTGGCAGTGAGAGAGTGACCACTGACCTTACTCATCAGCCCAGTAGACCACACTGAGCTGGATTTGGATTAAGATTTTATTAATTGCTTGTTCATTCTAACAGGGAGCTCATGGTGACTTTAGATCCAAGTAGAATCTATGCAACTAATGACCATATCCAACTGTCCTTAAAATAACTGAATATTTTCTTTCTCTTTCTGTACTATTATCCAAGTATATGAACATAGGTACGTTTGAGAAAAGACTAGGGCATTATTAGCATATGTACTTCGTCTGGTGTTACAGGATCCTTCTGTCTGGGTACATACATCTCCCTCACATAATGGATTTTAGGTCTAAAAATTGCTCCAGATCCAGAAATTGGGCAAGTGTTTGTAACTATTTTTTTTTTTAAAGAAGCCACTGACATTAGCCTCCTAGTTATCTTTTATTTTCCTGGTTGCTATGTGCTCACACATCTACATTGTCTTCCCTGATCACACCTGTCCTATGGACATCTATCACTAAGTTTCACAGTGGTACTGGTGCCAACTCACTAGTGAATTCCTTATTGCTTCGGTAATAAAATAACCTGTGGCCCATCCCAGGGACTGCAGTCACCTGGTAGATTTCCTGGCCTTGTATAGAATAAAATCTGTGTAATTTCACTTCTGTAGATCTTTTGACCCCCATCTTCTGTTTACCATGACACTTATTCTGCACTTGTGTGTGTCATCATTTTATCCAAGCTTCTTTGATCTGTTCTAAGAGCCTATTTACTTTGTTCCTCAAAGTCTTTGCCAGGGCTTTAGATTTTGTATTACTGGATAAACTCTCCCTTGAACAATTTTCTGCACCTTCCTGTTTAGCAACCTCATGATCCAGCCCCTCGTTCATTGCCATTCTCCTGCTAGCACATATTGTTTTGACCCTACGCCTCCTCCTGAGGTAGGTTACTTTTCTCTGCATGTAGGTCCAGTGCTTCCCTATCTTTGGTGTGTCATGACCACAAGGAGAAATGTGTGAACAGATACTCAGGGGACTCTTGTTTTATCGCAACACAAAGTTCTCTGCATCATTGTCAGAAAAGAGGGCCACTCACTATCTTTTAACAGGATGCAATTATGGGATGAGAGATTTTCAAGTACATTCATCCATATGTCATCATCCCCTGTATCAGGACACAATCTTTTCTGTATCAGTGATAAATTCAGTGTGGTAGACTTGCCTAATTTGAGAATGTATTATTATTAGAGCTCTTAGATTAAGTGCTGCATTTTATCTTTTGATTTTTTTTACCTTCCAGCTTCAGAGGATGAAAGTCTTTTTACATGCTAAAAAGGAGGGCCTCTGCCTCACACTAATTTTTGTTAAGTCGTAATTAACCACCCTAAATAAGAACGAGCCAATTCCAGGGTCTTTTAATTGCTCTTACCATTGCATCCCTTATTACATTCACCAGTACCTTTCATCCCACAGGCACACTAGCACGATTCATTTATTAATCATAGTTTAACAATTGCATTTCAATCTGCCAGAGACTTCCATGCTTTGCATACTGCTAGTGATGATGTCCTCATCACTAACTGTGAAGTAGGTAATCCAGCTCCAGTGTCTTGTTGTAACATTTGCTTTCTTGCACCTATCCTGATATAAATCCTGGCAGCTCAGGTTTCCTTGAGATGTACCTTAGTGTGCAGAAAACTTACTTAGAGGTATTCTCAGTGTCAACAGTCCTTGAAGGAAGGGAAGAAAGTAGGGTGTGGCAGAAGGGGAATTTGGATTTCAGTGTCACCACAGAAAAGCTCTAGATTACCCATAGGGAGCTCTGAGACTTGAATCAATCTCTCTTCAGCGTTCTTTGGAGTTTGGGTGAGGCGAGCAGGGTTTTATACCCTCAAATTAGCCAGTTATTACATGTGGGCTGCCTCCTGGAGGGGCACATTAACTTGGACATGAGAGCCCTCTTCAATAGAGGACAAATCCTGGAGATGACCTGCTGCGGACAATCTGCTGCAGCATTCCCTGGATGTGGGGAGTAAGTCATTTAGTCCTGGTGTGGGGCTGGGGTTCCGTGTGATGTAGCCAAGAGTATGTGACAATCAGTCAGCTGAGGACACACCATAAGAGAATAATGGAACCAAAAGATGAATTTAACCTGTACCAACGCAGAATCAATTATATTAATTATATTTGGATCATTGTTTTCTGATAGGTAAAAAAGTAAAGAATAGCTGGATATAGCCATTTCTCTCATATATAGACCTCGTAGCACCATTCCCAAAAAATCATTTTATTGATTTCACATTCAACCAAGTTATAATATTCTCAAAATAGTATATATGTAATATAGATGATAAATGCAATATATTATGTGATACAAAACATTACACAATACAAAACAGTGTGTGCATGTGTGTGTGTGAAGTGATCATACCTAGTGCATTAAACATTTTGCTGCTAAAAATAGGCCAAATGGATAAGTAATAAATTGAAAATTTTATGTCTTATTGCTTGATAATGCTCCATATTAAAGGAGAGACAAAATGAAATAATTACAGGAAAAGGGAAGCAAACTCTTTTAAAATATCTTACCAAAATAAAAGGGAAAATGAGCACCACTTTAAAAAATTTTTGCATTTCAGTAGGGGTAAACAAAGCATTTTGTACTCTATCAGATATTTCTTATTATCTGTTTAATATAAAGTATTCTGGTACATAGAGACAAAATAATTTTAGTTAAGATGCTAAACTGAATTTATTGCTTTGGATCTCAAGAGACTGGAAGAAAAACTTAAACCTTAATACTCTATCATATTTTTCTTTGACCTTCACAAAGAAAATGAAGGTGAAATGCAGTTCATATTTTTTCATCAAAATTGAAAAGGAAGATATCCCTTTGCTCTCCAGAATAGCATGAAATTCTATAAAATAGATACAAGAAGTCAAGCAGAACCGGAACCTAGTATTTCATTACACTAACCAATGCAAAGTAAAATTTTACTTAAGAATCAAAGGTAGAAGAAGACACGCATGGTTGCTGTCTGTGGATGATTAGCTGCTGATGGCATTGAGGGTCTATTCAAGTTTGCTATGTGCACATGGCCATGAAATGTTAGGAAAGTACATTTCTACTGTGATAGGATATACATTGGTTATTTTTTCCCAGAAATATGAAAAGCATTCTTTGTATTTTTGTCTTCATATAATACTACATATATGCAATGAATCATATATGTACACATATATACATAATATATACATATGTATATGACTATATACACACATATATAATATCTGTATAATTCATTACATTTACCATACTGAAGGTTCAGGTTATTCTATGAAAGAAAATGTATATTACTAAAATAGATTCTGGTAACTAAACTACCAAAATACACAGGCAGCCTTGGTAGAAACAAACGTGACAAAGAGCTGGAGTGGGAGAATTGTGACCATTTGAAGCCTGAGTGTAGAAATAACCTCAAATGGAATTTCCTGTTGAATTTAGCAATGGTTCATTGCTTCTGCTTGTGTATTGTTTATGTGAAACTGGAGCTAAATAAACCAATCCATGACCTGCTTTATCTGCCAAATGGATTGAACATTCACTCTCTCTGCCTCAAAGGCTTGTCATTTCAGTTTAGCCTTGCAGATGGCACATCCATTTCCCTGAAACGGAGCCACGATGTAGTGGCTTGCCAACATTCCCTGCTAAAGTTCACCCTCAAAGTACACATAGCCATGTTTCACTTTCTCAGCCAGTACTCCACAGCATCAATTTGACATCGCTCTGTTTTTCGGGTCACTCTATAAAAATCTTTGTTACCAACCATTTCTCTTAAGTGTACTACTGAGAAAATTACAGTGTCAAGAGACCTACCTCTATCTCTGAGAAACTGACTTTACCTAAAAACCTAAAGAATCACTGTGAATGTGTTTGACAGTAAGTCTGAGAGGAGAGCCTATTAGCATTTTTCTGAAATAGTTTATATGTTCAGATGCCACATGAAAGAAGCAGCTTCTGCTCCATTTAAATGCTTTTAGTTGGAATACTTCTATCATCCAAATTATATGACTTAAGATAGGCAAGTAAGTCATATTAACATTAATCTCTTGAAATGCTTGAAAGAACATTTGGATCTTAGTGATATTTTATTCTTTGTCAAATGAGAAGATGCTTTGTAAAAGAGAGAACAAGATTGCTTTTGTAAGTTGAGGAATAAATATATGTGACATAGGGTAACAAATTCATTACATCTATATGACTCTTATTTTTGAAAATTCCAATTGCTGAAATTCAAAAGTGAAATTTTAATTTGCATATTAAATTAATATAGTACAATTTCATATTTACATCTTAATAATCAAATACTTATTACTATAATTAATAAATGGAGTATCTTTTTTCAACCTGTTTTATTGAGAGTCACTGATCTTAATAAAGACTATGAAAAGTATTTAAATGTGAAATGGTTTAACATCAGGGTGCTAGATTGGGCCAGGGACTAGATGTGACAGAGGATAAGAAAACAAGCATTAAAAGGAGAGTTTGAGGCAACACAATAAAACCTTATTAATTCAGCCTAGATCATCTCTATTCACAGGTATAAGACATACAAGATGACTATTTTCGCTACCACACCACCTCTTTGTACTCTGACCAAGATTGCTTCTAAAGTCTACGAAATCAGATTTGTTTTAAGTTTTGGTTATAATGATGATATAAGCAATGCCTGTGGATGTCATTTAAGGGCAAAAAAAAAAAAAAAAGTTAAAATCAAAAAGGCAATGAGAAAAGTCTTACAAAGAAACATATCTGCTGAATGTAGTAGAGTGCTACCTTCAAATTGCTCAAGTGTAAGGTGCAGTACAGTGTTCTGTATATCCCAATAAGCTCATTGACCCAGTATTCAAAGGCCTTGTGTTTGCCCTAGGTTATATCTCAGATTTTGATGGTGCTCTGCTTATTTAACTTACATAACAAAAGAGAACATTTTAATATGCTCTGGTAATTTATTTTACCCCCAGTAATAAAAAATTAATTTTGCCTTTACATAACTTTTCCTGAAGTGAATTCTGTTATTTGGAATATTTAAATGTTTTTAATAGCTAAAAAAAAAAAAAAAAGTGTGCTTTCTGATGCTCCCAAGTGACTATTTAATATTCAAGTCCTCATTTTCATCAAAAATTTATTAAATTTGATTACCTTCTTTTGGAGGCGAGCAGTACATATTAACTTCAAAAAATTATTTTTATTTTTCCATTTCTCACTGTCTTAATCTAATTTTTAAGTTGATATTGGAAAACTAAAACTTATTTTAAAACACAATTAATGCATATGCAGGCAGTCTGTGATACATCTGCTGATTCTTTTATAAAAGCATACCAATATGGCCAAAGATGACATAGAAATACAAATTACACTGTGAGCCACAAGGTTAAGGTGATTCTAAACAGTCAGGTAGAGAATCATAATCTATTTATTTATTTCCTACTTCAGCGTTGTTCTTAACATCTCAAAATAATGGTACAGGTATTTTTGTGAAATGTTTAATTATTTCACATCCTTTCTGTTTTTGTGAAGAAGTGAAATTCATTTTGAGTTTTGTACTGTAGGACTCATTGCCAGAGGCGCTTCTGTGAGTCCAGTGCTTTCACGTCACTAAAGGCTATTGAAGTCACTGGCTATGTGGCTCCTGAGAGCTCAGCTTTCCAGCCTACACACCCTGGAGGCTGCTCACACAGCCCAGAGGTCGCTTGGTTTTGTCAGTTATAGGAAAGGATAGTAGGAATTAAATCTCAGTGGTAGAAATGTTACCTACAAGCTTGTATTGTTTTATTTCATATTTGGTTTTTATCTTTTAGAATAAATTTCAACTTAATGAGAGGCAGAGAATAAAAAGTAATAAATTCACTGTTTGCAGTGCGTAAGTGAAGGACACTTCTATATTAAAGGCAGCCACTTGCTCACAAACACCATTCAGAATTTCTTCTGAGAGCACATCATTGTCAACTTTCTTCCTCCCAAATTGAGTGTACTTGGATTTACAGTGTAGAAAGCATAATAAAATATTCTAATATTTTATTCATTTCCATTCAAGTCCACAACCTATCATGGCTATTCTCTTTGGCTAAAGAGTATTTTAGAAATTATTCACGGAGATATCATTAAAAGAGAAATTGCTCATAGGATGTATTGATACAGGCATTGATACATGTCTTGACAGAGGGAAAAAAAAACAAGTATTAAAAGGAGAGTTTGAGGCACCACAATGAAACCTTACAATTCAGCCTTGATCATCTCGAGTCATAGGTGTAAGACCTACAAGATATATACATGTATTGATACATCCTACGAGCAATTCCTCTTTTAAATGAAGACCACTTTCATTCAAATAAAGCGAAAATTGCAGATAAACTGCTAAAGTCATAATTTGTCTTTGATCCATCAAAGAATTGATGTTAAAAATCAACCAAGTAAACAGAATTTCAAATAGTGGCAAACCCCTCTTAGGAGAGAGAGGATATCTTTAGCAGAGTACAAGAAAAAGAAGTGGGCTCCATTGAAGCATGTGAAAAGAAATCAGCTTAAATAATTGTGAATTCCTAAAGGCCAAGTATGGGCAAGTGTACCAATTTCCTAAGGCTGCTGTAGTAACAGGCTGTACAATGAGTGGCTTAAAACTTAAAACTTTTTTCTTTTAGAGTTCTGGGGATCAGAAGTGTGAAATCAAGGCATCAGCAGTGTTGGTTTCATGAAGCTCTGAGGAGGAATGTTCCTTGTTTCTCTCCTAACTTCCAGTAGGACCCAGTCATGTTTGGCATTTCTTGAGTAACTGCACTATTCCAGGCTTTGTCTCTGTCTGTCTTCAGTTGCTTTCTCTGTGTGTCCATGTCTTCTTTGCTTTTTTCCATCCTCAATTCTTTCAGTAGTTCTCTTATAAGGGCATCTGTCTTAAAGACCCATTCAGAAAATCTAAGATGATCTTCATCTCAAGACTCCTAACGTATTTATATCTGCAAAACCCCTTTTTCTAAATAATGTAACATTCACAGATTGTGGAAATTAGGATGTGGATATGTTTTTAGCCACCACCATTCAACCCACTACAGTAAATATTAATATATCTGTTTAGAGTAACTGAGAGCCCAGATCCAAGGACATATTGCAATTGCTTGAAATATTTTTTTTCTTTTTTTGAGATGGAGTTTCGCTCTGTCGCCCAGGTTGGATTGCAACAGCGCAAGCTCAGTCTCAGCTCACTGCAACCTCTGCCTCCCTGGTTCAAGTGATTCTCCTGCCTCAGCCTCCCTAGTACCCGGGATTACAGGCACCCACCACCACATGCAACTAATTTTCATATTTTTTTAGTAGAGATGGGGTTTCACCCTGTTAGGCTGGTCTCGAACTCCTGACCTCCTCAGGTGATCTGCCCACCTCAGCCTCCCAAAGTGCTGGGATTACAGGTGTGAGCCACTGCGCCTGACCTGAAAGTCTTTTTTAAAAAAGCCTCTGTGAGATGCTCATAAGAGAGACTGGGAGAAAGGTAGTTCACTGTACACAGATCACTTCATCTGTATGTGAATGAGTAAAACAGATGGTCATTGACTCCCACTGCAGAAGAGTCAGGAAACTCTCCTTCCCCTATCCGAGATCTTTTGTAGGAAACCAAACCCTTAAGCCACTGGGAAAGGAGCAGCAAACATTTTTTGACACACACTGGGAAGAGATCCATTGATTTGAAAACAGAAGTTGAAGCAAAATTCATCTGATCCTTGAGCCCATGATTCTGCTTCAATATAAAAAACTAAATAGTGGCAGTTTACAGTAGAAGAGTTTAAACCTTATAGTTTACTGAAAGTAATGATAGCAACAACAAAACCAAATCTAGCTCCACTATTGAATAGATTGAGTCAATCTCCCAATGATATTAGCCTGGCAGAAGAAAAGAATAGTGTTCCTTCCGAAATGTAAGTAGAGAGAAATGACACATTGCATTAAAAAAGATGAAATATATTCTACATCAGCTTTCTCATCAGAAACTGTGTTAGCCAAGAAAATGAAGTATGACTTCTTCAAAGTAGTGAAAAAAATTGTCAACCTAGAACACTGTGATTTTTTTTTTCCAAATATGAGGTCCAAATCCAAATATAGACTTTTTTAAAAAGGAAAAATAAATGCTGAATTAATTTCTTTCCAGCTGTCTGCCCAAAAAGAAATTTTAAGAGAAGTGCTGCAAGTAAGTTTACTCTCGCTGTGACTATACAGCATGACAGTGAAGGAGCTAGCCATTACAATAAAGCAAGATAAATATGTCATGCATATTGGAAGGACAGATATAAAATTGTCTTTTTAAAAATTTATTCTACAAAAAAAAATGGATGCATGTGCAGAACGTGCAGGTTTGTTACATAGGCATGCATGTGTGCTAGTGGTTGGCTGCATCTGTTGACCCATCCTCTAAGTTCCGTGTACTGTTTCCCTCTCTGTGTCCATGTGTTCTCTTTTCAATATTCACTTATGGGTGAGAACATGTGGTATTTGGTTTGCTGAGGATGATGGCTTCCAACTTCATCCATGTCCCTGCAAAGGACACGATCATTCCTTTCTATGGCTACATAGTATTCCACGGTGTATACATGTCACATTTTCTTTATCCAGTCTATGCTTGATGAGCATTTGGATTGGTTTCATGTCTTTGCTATTGCAAATGGTGCCACAATAAAAATATGAGTGCATATGTCTTTGTAATAGAATGATTTATATTTCCTTGGGTATATACTCAGTAATGGGATTGTGGGTCAAATGGTATTTCTGGTTCTAGATCCTTAAGGAATTGCCATACTGTCTTCCACAATAGTTCAACTAATTTATATTCCCACCAACAGTGTAAAAGTGTTCCTATTCTCCACAGCCTCACCAGTTATCTTTTGTTTCCTGACTTTTCAATAATTGCTATTTTGACTCGCGTGAGATGATATCTCATTGTGGTTTTGATTTGCATTCCTTTGGTAATCAGTGATGTTGGGCTTTTTTCCATCTGATTGTTGGCTGCAGAAATGTCTTCTTTTGTATTTTTTAGGTATATGTTAGTTTACATAAATTATACCAGAGTATTTACTTGAGAGTTCTAGAAGCAAACGGACACAAGAACAGAAAACCAAATACCACATGTTTTTGCTCAGAGGCAGGTGTTGAACAATGAGAACACATGAGCACAGGGAAGGGAGCATCACACACTGGCGTCTGTTGGAGCAGAGGCTATGGGAGGGGCAATGGGCAGGGGGAGGTTGGGGAGGGATAACATGGGGAGAAAGGACAGATATAGGTAATGGGGGGCTGGAGGGAGCAAACCACCTTGCCATGTATGTACCTATGAAACAATCCTGCAAGATCTGCACATGTACCCCAGAACCTATAGTACAATTTTTAAAAAAATCAAAAATAAACTTTGCATGATTGGAGGGTATAAGTGGAAAATTTAAATAAATAAATTTTATTCATATGGGTTAGCAATCAATGACAACAAATTGATATTTTAAAATCAGGCCAACAATAATGGCATCAATAAATATGTAACACTTAGAAAAAATCTAACATATCATATACAGAACGTATATGCTAAAAATGAGAATATATTGATGAGACAAAGTGAAGCCGACCTACATAAATGGAGACACATATAAAGGTAGATATTGTGCTTATGGATTAGAATATTCAATTTCATTAAGAGGCCTACTTCCTATATTTGTATAGAGATTCCATACCGTCCAAACGCCAAATCAACAGACTCTTTTTGTTTGTATAGAAATTCAGAAATTAATTATAAATTTTAAATGAAAAGCAAAGGATCTGTATAGTCAAATAAAGTGAGAAAATGAAGAACGTATTTGGAAGATTTATAGTTCTTAAATTCAGAATTTGAAAAGCTTCAATAATTAAAAAATGTGATATTGGCTGATGACAAATTTAAATTCATGCAATAGCTTCTAGATTCTAGGAATATAACTCTGATGTTGGATAATTGTTTTTTGACAAGCTGCCAATATAGTTCAAGAAGGAGGTATAATCTTTTCAATAAAGAGTGTTTGAAAACTAGATATATATTTGCAAAAAAAAGAACACTGATTCATAGTCATGTGCTACATTAAAAAAAACTCAAAATGTATTATAGGCCTAAGCAAAATATCGAATCTAAAGCTATAAAACTTATATAAAGAAATACATGAGAAAATCTTTGCAACTTATAATAAATATAAGGATTATTTTTTGTTTCCCTGATAAATAACATTGGAAGTTTGATAGGGGTTGCACTGAATCTGTAGATCACTTTGAGCAGTACAGAAATTTTCATAATATTAGTTCTTCCAAACAATGGGCATAAAACATCTTTCAATTTGTGTGTTTTTTCCTAATTTTTTTATTAATGTTTTATGATTTTAATATACAAATTATTTACCTCGTTGGTTAAATTTATTTCACATATATTACATTGTTGTTGCTGATTTGGTAAATGGGATATTTTTAAATTTCTTTTTTGGATAGTTGTCATTAATATATAGAAATACTGATTTATGTGCATTGATTTTATATCCAACTTAACTGAATTTATCAGTTCTGTTTTATGTTAATTTTTTTTATAGGTTTCTATTTGTAAAATCATGTCAGTAGCAAATAGGAATGATTTCATTCCTCCCTTTCCTAATAGAATGGCTTTCATTTCTTTTTCTTGCCTAACTGCTCTGGCTAGGACTTCCAGTCTTAGTCCTACATTAAAAAGACATGGTGAGAATAGGTGTCCTAGCCTTGTGCTGTATTTTAGGAGACAAACTTTCAACATTTTATTGTTGAGAATGATGTTAGCTACGGGTTTGTCATATATAGACTCTGTTGTGTTATGGTACATTTCCTCTATACCTAATCTGTTAATAGTAGTTGTATTTATTATGTGGTCTATCACATTTATTGATTCGCATATACTGAATCATCCTCACATCCAAGGATGAATCCACTTGATCATGATCAATGATTTTTTAATGCGTTGTTGAATTTGGCTTACTAATATTTTGTTAGGATTTTTGTATCTATGTTCATCAGCGATATTGCCTTATAATTTTCTTTTCTTGTGTTCTTGTCTAGCTCTGGCATTAGGGTAATGTTGGCCTCATAAAATGAGTTTGGTAGTATTCTTTTCACTTTAATATTTTTGGAAGTATTGAGAAAAATGGTATTATTACTTCTTTAAATGTTTGGTGGAATTCAGCAGTGAAGTCTTCTGCTACTAGGCTTTTTTTTTTTTTTTTTTAATTTTTCCAAAGGACACCTTTTGTTACTGATTCAATTTCCTTAATCATTTTCATTCACATTTTCTATTTTTTTCATGATTCAACCTTGGTAGGTTGTATATATTCAACCTTGGTAGATTGTATATGCCTAGAAATTTATTCATATATGTTGCATTATCCAATTTGTTGGCATATAATTGTTCAAAGTAGGTTCTTATCATCCTTTCTATTTCTGTGGTATTAATTGTAATGTCTTTTCTTTTATTTCTAATTGTGTTATTTTGAACCTTCTCTCTTTTTTCCCTAGTCTGGCTAAAGGTTTGTCAATTTTGCTTGTCTTAAAAAAAAATAGCTCTTAATTGTATTGATTTTTGTTTGTTTTTCTAGTCTCTCTTTCATTTGCTTATTCTCTGATATTTGTTAGTTTCTTTCTTCTGCTACCTTTGGACCTTTCTTGTTCTTGTTTGTCTAGTTCCTTGAGCTATAACATCAGATTGAGATTTTTCCCTTTTTAAAGAAAATATAACACTTATCACATAAATTTTCCTCTTAGGGTTGCTTCTATTCCATCTCATAAGTTTTGGTAGATGTGTTTTCATTTTTCTTTGTATCAAGGCATTTTAATTTTTGTTTACTTTATTCAGAGGCCATTTTCTAGGACTGTTATTTAATTTCTATATATTTGTGTATTTTCCAAGTTTTCTCTGGTTATTGATTTTTAGTTCCATGCCATTGTGAGTCAAAATCTTACTTGATGTAACTTCAGTCCCATTAAATTTGTTAAGATTTGTTATGTAACCTAACATGATCTATTCTGGATAATACTCTGTGCATACTTGAGAAGAATGTGCTGCAATTGGATGAAATGTTTTGTAAATGTCTGTTAGGTCCATTTGGCCTAAAATGTAATTCAAGTCCAATATTTCTCTATTAGTTTTCCATCTAAATGATCTGTCTATTGTTCAAAGTAGAGCGCTGAGGTCTTCCACTATTGGAGTGCTACAGTCTAAATATCTTCTCAGATTATTTAATAATTGCTTCAGGTATATAGGTGCTTTAATTTTGTTGTACACATATATTTATAATTATTATGTCCTCTTGAGAACTAATCCCTTTATCATTCCATAATAAACTTCTTTGCCTCCTTTATATAGTTTTTTATTAAAATCCATTTCGTCTGATATAAGTATAGCTACTCCTGTTCTATTTTGGTGTCCATTTATGTGAAATACCTTTTCAATCCTTTTACATTGAGTCTTTAGGATGCACATGGTTGAATCATATTTTTTTGTTGTAGTTGCTGTTGTTCTTTTGCATCAATTTAGTCAATGTATGTCTTTTTGTTGGATAATTTAATCCATTTACAGTAAAGGTAATTATTAATAAATAAAGACTTGCTACTGCCATTTTGTAATCTGTGTTCTGATTGTTTTGTAAGTCTTATTTTTTCTTCCTCTCTTGCTGTCTTCCTTTATGATTTGGTGGTTTTCTGTGGTGATAAGCTTTGAATCCTTTCTTTTTACACTCTGTGGTAATTACTAATGGTTTTTAATATTTGGTTATTGTTAGGTTTCCATAAAACATCTTATAACAGACTTACTTACTTGATTGTAATCATATATAAAAACTACAGTTTCACTTTCTTCCACCTTTTATAATTTTGGTGTCAATGTTTACATTTTTGTAACTTACATCCCTTAACAGTTTATTGTAGATACAGTTGTTTTAGCTTTGATAGTTTTGCTTTAATAGTTTTGATTTTTAGCCCTATGTCTTAGTCCATTTTATGTTGCTATAAAGGAATACCCGAAGCTGGGTAATTTCTAAAGAAAAAGGGTTTATTTGAATCATGGTTCTGCAGGCGATATAAGAAGCATAGCACCAGAATCTGCTTTTGAGGAGGGCTTCATAAAGCCTTTACTTGTGGCAGAATGCAAGAGGGAGCAGGCATTATTATGGACAGAAGAAGGAGGAAACAAAGAGAGAGGAGGAAGGTGTCAGGCTCTTTTCAACAATCACATCCCTTGGGCACTAAAGGAGTGAGATCTCATTTATCACCACAAGGATAGCACCAACCCTTTAATGAGAAATGCACTCCTGGTGACCCAAATGCCTCCCATCACCCAGCCCCATCTCCAACACTGGGGATCAAATTTCAACATAAAACTTGGAGAGAACAAATATTCAAACAATATAAGCCTTATAGTAGGAATAATAATTGCTTTACACACTATATTTACACTATTAGAGAATTCTGAATATCACTATACATTCCTTATACCATTGAGTTTTTTCCTTTTTTTTACAGAATTAGTTACAGGCTTTCATTTCAGCTTAAATAATTTCCATTAGCAATTTCTTTAAAGTAGCCTTATGGATAATAATAACCCTTAGTTTTTGTTTGTTGGGAAAAGTATTTATACCTCATTTCTGAATCATAGTTTTGCTGGTAAAATAGTCTTTGTTGACAGTCTTTCCTTCAGCACTTTGAATACATCATCCCATATCTCTTGGCCTGCAGGGTTTCTGCTAAGAAATTCACCAACTGTCTAATTGGGTCTTCATTGAATGTGATATATTTATTTTCTCTTGCTGCTTTTGTATTCTTTGTCTTTGATTTTTTATAATTTGATTATGATATGTCTTGGTGAACTCCTTTTTCGGTTGAATTTATTAGACATCCTTTGAACTTTCTTGACCTGGATGTGTCGTCTTATCTCCAGTCTGCAAAATTTTCAGCCATTATTTTATTAAATACTTATCTTGGCCTTTTTAATCTTTTCTTTTGAAACTCCTAGCTTGATGGTGTCCCATAATTTGCATAGGCTTTTTTTTCTTTTTTCTTTTTATTTTTTCTCCTCTAATTAACTAATTTCAAAGGTAATATGTTTGAGTTTATTTTCTTTTGCTTGATCAAGTCTGCCTTTGAAACTTACTATTGAATTTACTAGTTCAGTTACTGTATTTTTTATCTCTAGGATCTCTCATTGTATTTTTTGTTTTTATTTCTTTGTAAAACTTATTTTACTCACAAATTAGAATCAAAAATTTATTTAATTTTCTATCTGTATTTTTCTTTGAGTTCTCTGAACTTCTTTGAATATTATTCTGAATTATCTGTCTATTATTTCATAAATCTCTATTTCCTCTGTGTATACTATTGGAGCTTTATTAGTATCTTTTGGTGTGTCATATTTTTATAATTCTTCTTAAGTCTGTGTCTTTGCATTGATGCCTTCACATTTGAAGAAATGGCCATTTCTTCTGGCCCTTGTAGGTATTATTCGGTGCTGATACATCTGTACTATTTAGTCTATCATGATGTTATTGATGAGCCTACTGGTAGCAACTGTACACAAGCAGACCTCGGTACCAAGTTGACTAGTTGAGACTGGTTGCTTCCTGTTTGATGTTAAATGTACTGCATATTGTGTTCCTTTGTTCCATGAGACCACTCACTGGACTCTGTCATCAGACAAGGCTACTGGCTGGACTGTGTAATTTATTCTAATTGGATAGGATTGTAGGGTTTATTCTAATTGGATAGGTTGTAGGTTGTAGGACTGTGTAATTTATTCTAATTGGATAGGGTTGTAGGACTGTGTAATTTATTCTAATTGGATAGGGTTGTCCTTTTCTGGCAGGACAGTACTGTTGCTTGGCATCTGTAGTTGGGCAGGGCCATTTGCTGGGCTCCCAGGCTTGGTCAGGTTTCTGGAATTGCTCTGTGACCTCATAGAGTCAGCAGGACCAGAGACTTTACTCCAGATACATGTGGACTTGGGCTTGCATTGCAGCCTGGGGTAGGCTTAAGCAGAGCACCAGGACTTGGTGGACTTGCCCCTGGGGATGGGAGAGACCATATGCTCCCTCTGAAGGGAATCAACCTGCAGTTGCCACTAGGACTGGGGAAGACCTTCAAGCATGGCTTTTCTCATTGATATGGTCTAAAACGATGTCTCAGCCTCACTCTCAAGTTCCGGGATATTCAAAAAGGTATTCTTGCTTATGAATAATTTCTAGATGGGTTTTGGTGGAACAGAGTAGAGGTAGAAAACTTCTATTTTGACATCCTTGCTGACATCACTCCTTCACCTATTTATTTAAACTCATGTGCTTTGCCATCTCCTATTCACTTAAATAATGTGTGTGCTGTAAATGCATATCTTATATTTGTGAAATAATAACAAAGCATAAAGTTTAAAACAACCTAAAGGCATATCATATAAAGAAGTGATTTTAATTCCTATAGACCAATTATCAACTTTTTTTATAAACAGGCAACTATCACTCAAATTTTTTCAAAGTTTTAAGGAAATTATACTATTAGTGTATTTATGTCATTTAATATGGTAACAGTCATGCAGAACTATTGGACTAAAGTCATCAACAATGAGGCTCTGTCTGAGATATGGCTCTAAATCATGCCTTCAGTAACTCTTAGTAATGAAGCATGAATCTTCTAATAGCTACGTTTAAGGTTTTAATCATTTTTGTGTCATTCTTCTCACCTCACCTAATTTTATGAGCAACCACATTCATCCTTTCCTACTTTTAACATGCTTTTATTTTGCTTTCTTTGTTTTGTTCAAGATTATTTTCTTCTTTCTATCTCTACTTTTAATTCTACATTTGTAGGATTACTCATATAAGCTAGGATTACTGAACTAATCCTTTTGACTTTGTATCTGTCAGCACTTCAACTATCTTTCTTTTATGTATTATGGTTTTGCCCCATCAATCTTTCTTAAGCACAGTGCTAACCATTTTCATTGCCTTATTCATTAGTTATATATTTCACAATCTTAATTTTTCAAAATTTTAAATGAATCAGCACTACACACCTTTCCACATTATAGCTGGCTACACTTTTCAAAATTTTTTATTATTTTTTTAAATTTCCAACTTTTGTTTTAAGTTCAGGGATACATGTGCAAAATGTGCAGGTTTGTTACACAGGTAAACATGTGACATGATCGTCTGCTGTACAGATCATCCCGTCACCTAGGTTTCAAGCCCAACATCCATTAGCTCTTCTTCCTGATGTTCTTCCTCCTTTCATCCCCCACTCACCAACAGGCCCCAGTGTGTATTGTTTCCCCCATGTGTCCATGAATTCTCAACCTTCAGCTCTTTTAAAATATTTATGTAATCTATACAAACTGAAGTAAATGTATGACACTAATGGTGTCTCAAATTTTCCAGCCTCTAAATTTTTGTTCATATACAAGTATTTTTTTGTTAAATGCCTTTCCTCTCTTACATGTTTACCTACAAAATCCTATTCATTCTTTAAAAATTATTTTAAACATAACTTACTTCATCATATACACTTTGTTCTTTGCAATGCAGTTTGATTTCTGCCTTGTACTCAGTTCTCTATATACTTTTCAGTGGCCCTAACTAAAAGTCTGTATTCCCCTTAAGCTTTGTTTTTCTTTTTTTGAGATGGAGTCTCTCTCTGTTGCCCAGCTGGAGTGTAGTGGCATGATCTCGACTCACTGCAACCTCCACCTCCCAGGTTCAAGTGATTCACCTGCCTCAGTCTCACGAATACCTGGGACTACAGGTGTATGCCACCACGCCTGGCTAATTTTTGTATTTTTAGTAGAGACGGGATTCCACCACGTTGGTCAGGCTAATCTCGAGCTACTGACCTCATGATCCACCCACTTCAGCCTCCCAAAGTGCTGGGATTACAGACATCAGCCAGTGTTCTCAATCATATTCCCCTTAAGCTTTTAATAGAAAGTTGGTTATGCTTATGTTTATCTTTCAGAGGAACTAGCAAATAGCTAAAGACTTTAAACTTTCCAAACCAATAATTTGTTTGAATGTAATTTGCATAACTTACAATTTTAAACTCAAAACTTTTCATGCTTTCAAAGGAAAGGCTTTGAAAAACAGAAAATGTGGATTACATTTATTTTGTAACACTATCTTTTGCTTTTTACAGCACAGAAATACATTACTAGAAGCATAACAAACAACTACTGGAAATTAATTATGGAATATTCTTATCTCTAAAAGTAGCTGCTAGGGGGAAAAAACCTTCTGCAGGAAATGGTCATAATTTGGTACACTAAAATTCTATTCACTGAATGGAAATAACATTATCTTATACCATTCTGAAAATATGATTGCCAATTTCCTTGCATATTTTTAAATGTAACCATTAGAAGAATACCCCTGTAATTTATTATGGAATAAATGCTAGCCTCTGTTTTCATAGTAGTATTGCTATATTCTTGAGATAAAGAGAAACCTTATGTTTATAAGGCTAGAAACATTTAGTCTATTGTCTTAAATTATTATACACATTTTCCTCATTTTATATGTATATATATATGTATATATATATATATAGGTTTTGATTTCATCAAAATATTTAGATATTATATTACTTATAAACATACATGGCCCTAATAAATGCTGGGATGTTAATAATTAAGGTTAGACCATAAAGAACAGACAATTATTGGCAACAAAGCCATGGAATGAAGAAACTATGGCTGGTAACGAATATCTAAGTGTGATAGTTTGTTATATGTCCATTATTGTTTTGCATATGAACACATTTGGAAAACAACATCATCACTGTCATCTCTAAATATTCCCTTCCAACACTCATATGTTCTATTTCTTCTACTGGAATATTTTTGCTACATATGAATATTGAAAACATTCTTCATTCTGTGCATTTTTCTTTCTTCCATTAATTTATATATACTCAAAACATATATTTATATATATACTTATATATTTTTTTCTTCAGAACTTCCCACACAATCTTGCTATTAGCCAAGAAACACACTTTCAACGAAAATAATAAGAAAAAGTCTGCTATCCATGCAAGTCTTCATTGATCTTACCATGTAATGAAATTAGTTCATGATGTATAGAAAAGTGGGATGGCCCAAGAAGATTCAGGTGCAGAGCTATTCGGATGACTCAACTTTATGAAACTTGGAGGCTATCCTATAGGGTGCAATGTATGCTTAAAGTCAATGAACAATAGTTCTCTTTTATTACATATACTTTACTTGAAAAGATTTCTTAATCTCCTGGAATCTTAATTAGAGATTCTATGTCCAAAGGAAAAAAATATTTCTATCTGGTGAAAAACAGTGGTTTTATTTAAGTAAGCGTTAACGTTGCAACCTGGACATTGTAAGCTTCTGATTCACCTACACAATATATTTTGTTAGTGGTCTATGATGGATATCTGGGTAAACAATTCTGCCTACCAGAGGAAAATAGGGCTGCTGCTGCAAAGTGGAGTTTATGCAAGCACGTGCTGGAAAGTCTTATGAATGAATAGAATCCTGGGAAACAAGCGTGGGCTCCAAAACAAATTTTAAAAACCACAGAAAGCTGCAAAAGCTGAGAGCTGTGTTTCTTACAAAAAGCAAAAGACTCATGGGATGAATCATGTAGAAACAAAGCCTTAGATACTGTTGGTAGTTCTGGGACCAGTTGCATATTTCATGTACATGTAACTAACCTTATGATTTAGCTCAGAAATAGCAAAGCACAGAGAGAAAATGTGGTGAGTTCTAGGGAAAAAAACAGTAAATCAAGATTCTAGATTTGGAAATATATAGAGTAATTGATAATATTTGAATTGTTTCTTTCAAGTGAAGCTGCTTGCTTTTGGTTACATGATGGATGGTCATGCTATGACAGAAAAATATTTCTTTGAGATGGAGAAATATGAAAAGGGGATATATGCATGAAGGATAGTCAAAAACTATCCTTCAGGTTGATCTTTGAGGAAATTTTCATCAGAATATATCCTGTGCCCAATTTCTATACTTGAATATCATAGCATTGTTTGAATTTTCATCAACATTGGGCCTTATTTCTTTTTACAGCTGGTCAATTACTTTATTTTAGAAAAACAAAGGTTTACAATTTGTGTCATAGGCAGAATATTATGAATTCAACAAGTTAGTAATACAGACGTTCAAAAACCTTTATAAATTAATCCAAATTAGAAAATTATTTTTTGGCCACTCTTGGACTCAGACACATTCAGAAAAAATATACATCTATAAAAATAAAATGGTAAGCCTAATGCCATCAAGTAATTGATAGTGTTAATGTCTCACACTGTTTGATTTGAACACTTAATGCATAATAAGAATAGCTGAATGAATTTCTTCCTGTCCTACCTCCATGTGCTGAGACAGTATCTGGAATAGTTCTGAATCATAATATTTGTTCCTCTAAATTGAAATCATAAATTTATTTATTTTTCTTCTCACTCTCCTGTGAGCTGCTTAAATCCAGAAGGTATACAGTACCTTTTAATTTCTTTACTCCGAAGGTATGATAGATGCCCCTCTACCTCTTTTGTTTCTGTTGTTCAGGGGAACAGTGAGGTTGGAGGATTATTGTGAGAATTAGTAAGTTGAGTCCTGACCAGGCACGGTGGCTCAGGCCTGTAACCCCAGCGCTTTGGGAGGCCGAGGCAGGTGAATCACGAGGTCAAGAGATCGAGACTATCCTGGTCAACATGGTGAAACCCCGTCTCTACTAAAAAAATACAAAAATTAGCTGGGTATGATGGTGCACGCCTGTAATCCCAGCTACTTGAGAGGCGGAGGCAGGAGAATCACTTGAACCTGGGAGCCGGAGGTTGCAGTGAGCCAAGATCGCACCACTGCACTCCAGCCTGGCAACAGAATGAGACTCCGTCTCAAAAAAAAAAAAAAAAAAAAGTTGAGGCCTATAAAGAGTTTAGAAGAGGGGCTGTATCATTGACTCAATAAATGTGAGCAACTGTTACCACCTAGCAAATAATTGCTCATTCCACATCATATACGTTTTTCTTTTATAATAGATAAAAGACCACCAAAATAGTTTTCTTTTGGTTCTAAAATTAGTTGTGGACAATGATAGTTCACTTATGAAACTGTGTTGTGTGAAACAGAATAAGAAAACTGTTTGTTGCCCACTTTTAATTAATGTCAATTTTTTGTTTTATGCCTTGTGAGAAAATATTTACACAGAAATTTTAAAATTTCATATTTATCTATATAATCATATACTGTATGTAATTGGTTAATCATGTTTCAAATGCTTCAATAGAATTTTGTGATTAAAAATCTTATTTGCAAGATTAGTGTGTCTTCTCTTGCTTATGAATTTCTCAGTAATCTTCTAATATTACCTTCAGACTGTTTAGGGACTACATAATCATTTCTCATTGTTAAAGTTCTTAATCTGCCTTATCACAATTATTTCTGTATATGTAATGTAACTCAGATAGAGGAAAGTATGTAGTTACAATCTTTTTGTTATCTCAGTGCTTCTTGTGTTGATAATGCCAATGCCCAACAAACTGGTAAAGGAAATTGTTTCCCTAAATCATCTCAAAAATTCATGAATACTTTAACTGAATTCCTTCAGTTTTCCACATATTTTTATTGTCCAGCATCAATTATTTACTAACTAATCTAAATAAATTCCTATGAGCTTAGTAACTTCATGTAAAATGGACATATAATGCACGATCATGAACTAATTAATTATAAGAACTTTAAAGGAAGGAGGCAATGAAAGTGCAGACAAATGAAGCATGAATGTATAAAATGTTAATATAAAAAGTCACCAAGGCAAAATTTAGATAAGTAAATAAATACATAATAAAATGACACAGAACAAAAAGAGAGTGTTGTGGGGCTGGGTGCAGTGGCTCACGCCTGTAATCCCAGCACTTTGGGAGGCAGAGGCGGGCGTACTGCCTGAGCTCAGGAGTTCACGACCAGCCTGGGCAACACGGTGAAACCCCATCTCTACTAAAACACACACACACACAAAACAAATAACAGAAAAAATTAGTCGGGCATGGCGGTATGTGCCTGTAGTCCCGACTACTCAGGAGGCTGAGCTTGAACCCGAGAGGCCAAGGTTACAGTGAGCCAAGATCATGCCACTGCACTGCAGCCTGGGCAACAGAGAGAGACTCTGTCTCAAAAAAAAAAAAAAAAATAGAGTGTTGTAGGCAAAACGTCACATCAATTCCTAAAGGCTGGGCTTTCTGAGTCCCTTTTACTAGGAGAGAAAGGAAGTCAAATTACATAAGCTCATGAGAAATGACAAAAGTTACCATTTGGAAAGTGTCAAAGGCATTTTTTACCTGAAAATGGTATATCTCAATTTCTATTAGAAATTTCCCTTTGAATATTTCATAGACACATTAAACATTTTCAAAACTAAACTGATTTACTTTTTATGATAACTTATTTAATAGCTATTGGTTTGTCACAAGAACTTTCTTCAGGTAAGTGAACGAAGTTCATGACATATGACTTGTTGAAGATCACATGTCTTTAAAGGTTTTGGAGGTGGCATACAAACAGGTTCCTAAAAGTACTGAATCTTTGTCCTTTCATACACCTGCTGGGTGTATGAAAAAACACCAAAATTTGCCAAGGTAGACTAAAAAAAATAGAACAGTCCGAGAAAAACAAAGTAAGAGCTTGAACAAAGTATGGAATCAGGAAACACACAAACGCACAAGCACACACATACATACACAAATAAGCAACACAATACACATTATACTATGACCTGGATTTCAAAGAGTGAGAACAAAATTCAGGGCTTGGTTGAGGAGAACTACTTAATTAAAATTGTAAAAGTCAAGCTGTACAAGTCAAAAGACCTAGAGACCACATTTAGAAACCACAGTTCGATGTGGAGAAGAAGATTCTATGAGTCTACATAATCAAAAAATAAAAAAGTAAAATCTGAATTAGACCGAGGTGACCTAAATCACCAGGGAAAGGCCAGGAATCTTAAAGTCAGGTTATTATGTGCAGGCAATAGAATATTGGAAGGCAAGTCTAGCTCTGCCCAGGAGTTCACGATTAGACCAAGTGACTGAGTAATGGTTTTAAAGCACTGATATCAAGAATAAAACAGCTAATTATCTTGTCATTTTGTGGATAACATCCATTTCTTTAGGCTCCTGGTATGTGAAGGACATCTACTGTAAAACCACCCCTGGTGTCTCTCCACATCACTCACTCTTTCTTCCACTGAGAATGAGGAAAACTCTCATCTACTCGGTGGCTTAATTCAATTTGGAAGAAATAGCTGAGCATCTTCGGCCCCATTCTTCCTATTTAAGAACCAGTGAAAATTCCATAGGAAATGCATATTTTCTGTACCTAATGACCTACCATTCATTGGCCCTCCGAGGAAAAGTCTTAGTGAGTCCAGAGTCCATTCCTCTTACAGGTCTACATTCTCCTAAGTTTTGTGTGATTAACAGAGCTGTCATTTTGATCTCCATCTGACTCTGTCTCTCTGTCTGTCTCTCTGTCTCTGTCTCTCTCTCTCTCTCTCAGGTTTTAAACTTTGAGGAAGAGGGGTGCAATTTATCCACTCTATATAATTCCAACCAACCAAGAATTCATATGGCAATGAATGTATGCCTGGAGCCAATAAGCTGATATGCAATTAGAACTGACAATTGGCTGGATAATGCTGATATTTTACATGGATTTGTCCTTTACGAAACTCTACACCTAAATATTTATTTTACATAGTTTACATTGATTTTGAAACAATCATAAAAGGCAGGGTGGGTAGGGGCAGAAAATCCCTTGAGTAAGATAACATTTTTGGTAACTATTTTAAAAATATATTTGCTGTTTGGGCAATGTATTAAACACCTGATTATTTCTACTGTACTGTATTGCTACATGAGAAACAAAACAGCAGAAGCATAGAGAGATAACAAAGAGAAAAAGATTCTGGATCTATATGAATGAAATAGGAGTTGCTAGTAATTTGCTTCTGAATTAAACAGCTGTATCTACCCAATTATTAGCAAACAGGGCAACCTTGAGGTTATTTTTGCAAGGTGGAGTCTCACCACATCTGAGCAGATGCATCTTCGCTGCAGGTAGATCAATTTGAAAAAGTAGAATCCAGGAGAAACATACATCCAGAAAAAACATGGGTTTCCTTCCGAAACTTTATTTTCATATGGAAGGGATAGTTTATGGCTGAGCAAAGCTGGAACAATCTTCCCATAAATTTTTGTTCTTATTCCTTTAAACCAGAGTGGATATTCTCTATAATCTATTTACCTGTAAAGGAAAGTACCATGCTTCTTCCAACTGTCAATAAATCAACAGGAGAGTCCAAATGAGCATTTTTATCTACCTAATTTTCATTAAATTCTCTACTTTTCACATACATGAAATCTAACATTTCCATGATCAATTAGATTTAACAATTTCTTTACACTGTAGTCATATTTAGGTTTTTGTCCAGTCATTTTCTGCTTTTGTCTAGGTCATGTTTACAACTCAACAGTCATTTAAAAACATTCCTGACTAGCATGTGGTTTAGACTGCAGGCCAGTTCTTAAGTCTAACAGTTTAGTTGAGAAGAAAAAGAGTAGATACATTTTTAACATTTGAAGGATAATAAAGCCTCCATCCTATTGCAGATGAATTCAATTGGCAACTTAAACCATCAAATTTTCTTTTCTGAATTATAGGAGTAAATGAAAGAGGATGGGAAGAGCTCATTGCCTCTAAAATCACAGTGATAGTAATGTATTGTATGCATCTATGTACCGAAAATGTGTGCAAATCGTAGATTCAGAATTAACTTTTAAACAGTTTTGGGTTAATATTTCAAACTTTAAAGGTTGGTGTGAAAATGCAATAAATAAATATACTGAGCTCAAAACAAAATTTATGGCTAATAACTGGTGTTACAAAAGATTATGGTTAGTAACTGGTGTTACAACTTTCCAATGTCAAGATTTTTTATGACATTTCTGCCACTAACATGAGAGGCCTGAGTGCATTCTTAAGTAAAAAGGAAAACTGCAATAGTTGTAACTATGCTGCTTGCTACATCATTAATGAAGGAAATACCTTATTTGACAACGCTATAGCAGACGGAATGCATATCTTTTTAAAAAAATTAAAATGCAAATCCATGAAGCTTTGAAACATAGACTTATATTTTGGCTGGGGACTAATGTATAAAGAGATTGCAAAAAGAGATAATTGAGCCTTTATCATTCTGAATATCCATGGTTTCCTATACATCCATTTTCAACTCATTATAATTTCATTTTGCCAATCAAATAATCGACTAGATTGAGAAAAGTCTACATTAATTTAATATAATTAAATACAATATCAGATTTTCAACCACAGTCTCTGATTTCAATTCCATTTGTTCTTTCCAGAATTCTGATCAGTAATTAAAAGCAGGTACTGACTCTGCAAACATAATACATTAACTGTGGATGAAACAGAAATGTGTACTTTAGAAAATATGCCAATGTCAGAATATTTTTAGGTCATCTTCTTTGGGCAAAAAAAAAATCTGCTTCATGGGTAGAGATGGGTTGTTATTCTTCAAGGGACTGGTCAGTTTTATTTTTAGTCTGCCTTGGAAAGCTTCATTCTGGAGTAAGAAATGGAAAATAATAAGGTGGATCTGTATAAGGATAGAAAAAATATTATTTATTTCCTTCCCTAACCTATTCCTGTGTATTAGTCCATTCTCATGCTGCTATAAAGAACTGACCAAGACTGAATAATTTATAAAGAAAAGAAGTTTAATTGACTCACAGTTCCACAGGGCTGGGGAGGCCTCAGGAAACCTACAATCATGGTGGAAGGGGATGCAAATATGTCCTTCTTTGCATGATTGCAGGAAGGAGAGATGCCAAGCAAATCGGGAAAAGCCCCCTAGAAAAGAATCAGATCTCATGAGAATTGACTATCATGAGAAGAGCAGCATGGTGGTAACTGCTCCCATGATTCAAGTACCTCCTCTGGGTCTCTCCCACGATATGGGGATAATGGGAACTACAATTCAAGATGAGATTTGGGTAGGGACATAGCCAAAACATAGAACCCTGTGAGTCTCCCTTCCCAACCTATACTGTCTTGTTGACAAGGAGGAAAAAAAATGTGATGCAAAACTCACAAACCCTTGGACTACCTGTGCTGTGCCTAATGGTGCCAGCAGAAAGCATAATAGGCAGAGAACATGAACCTGATTTGCAGAGCACACAGGATCTGTAAACACTATGAATTGATTACCCAAATTATTTTGAATAAGATCACCTATAGTGTACTACTCAAACAAGTCCAAGACACTTACCTGGATCTTCTATCATGATAGATTGATAAAGGAATATATATATCTATATGTCTATATATACATACTTGTATATTATATTTGTGTCTAAATATATATAAATACATATTGCATCTACATTTATAAATATATACATTAATTAAAAATGGAATATGTCAAATGATAAAGAAAATTGAGTAAAATATTAACGTCAATATGTGATGTTTTTAATGCTATAAATGTAATGTCCCTGCAACTTTCCTCTGTATGAAAGAATTTCTAAGTCAAATATTTTTAAAAATAAGAAAAGAGATAAATCTTTTCAGATTCAGCCAATTACAAGTAATTACTTGCCTCATTTCTGTATTTTTTCTGTACACGAAGCCTTGTTGAAGTTTTATTTTTTAATTGAGACAACTAGATTTAGTGACGGCCATTTCAGTCAGATCTTCTTACCTCCAACTGTGTACTCACTTTAATTTTGCTTTTGGAAAAGCAACTAAAAATTTTAAAATTATTTTCTCTTTCACTGTCTGAATGGCATATGATACATGTTCCTCTGAATTCACTGTCTTTATACATCTTAATTCTTTCATAAAACACAAAATACACAACTATATCTCTCTTATAAAAGAGTTTATTTCCCTTTTATTATTAAAATCTTCTCCCTTCCAAATATCCCCTTTTCTGTGTGCCAGGATATTTAAACTGGACTTTATCTGAAGTATGAAGAGACTTAAATAAATTTTGGCCAAGATGAGGAAGCTTAGTCACTGCTACTCAGGAAGCTGAGGTGTGTATCATTCTGTCCTCATGTGTTAATAAAGACATACCAAAGACTGGGTAATTTATAAAGAAAAAGAGGTTTAATAGACTCACAGCTCCACATGACTGGGAGGCCTCCCAATCATGGTGGGAGGTGAAGGAGGAGCAAAGTCACATCTTACATGGCAGTAGGCAAGAGAGTGTGTGCATGGAATGCCCCATTATAAGACCATCAGAACTCATGAGACTTATTCACTATAAAGAGAACTGCACAGGAAAGATCAACTCCCATTATTCAATAATCTCCCACTGGGTACCTCCCACTGGGTATCTCCCACAACACATGGAAATTATAGGAGCTACAGTTCAAGATGAGATTTGGGTGGGAACATAGCCAAATCAAATCAAGGTTAAAGGATTGCTTGAGGCCAAGAGTTCAAGGCTGCAATGAGCTATTGTGCTATGATCACAACTGTGAATAGCCACTGCCACTGCACTGCAGCCTTGGCAACATAGTGAGAGCTTGTCTCAAAACAAAAAAAATAAAAATAAAAAAAGATGAAGAAGTTGTCCATGGATATGAGCCTGCAGACAAAATCAAGGCACAGGGTTAGCCTCATAAAAACTTCTTAATGCAGAGTTAACTAGAAAAGCAATATGTAAGCCGTCCATGATATTTTGGTGAAACATTATTAAAGATGCTACTTGGTTTCAGTTATATTATCAACAGTTTTTGAAAGGAAGAACAGCTGCTTGGAGATAACTTATGATAGAGAATACCATATATTTTCCCCTGTGTCATGCACCTTTGTGGGACAGGAGGTTGCACTAGAAGTTGAAAGCTGAGAAACGCTGTGTCCAGCAAAACAGAGGTCTTGGAAATAGTAGCAGCACCATGGATATTTTGGCAAGGTATATATAAGAAACCTGGAGGAGAATAAACTGATATAATTGTCTCAACATATTTGTGAAACAGCCTCCTACGAAATGCTTAAGAATTTCTGGGGAATAATTTGATAAAGGAGACTGTCAATTTATAGAAACTGGAGGGATAGGTCCTCACAATCATTTTGACACAAAGAGGAAGTGAGACTGTATTTTTTATCAGAAGCTGATGAGATCTAGTACTTGGAGCTGACATCTATTTTGATTTGGGGAACAATATACTTAGCATTAACTTGTGCAGGAGATTAGCCTAAGGGAAGGCATAAAAGTATTGGAGGCTGGAATTGGAAGAACCTTGAAAATCAGAAAGTGAGATTATCTGGCATGATGGAGGTTACATGGAAAATGGAAAGTTTTTGACAGAGGAGTGAAGTTCTAGGATCTATCTAATTAAGCACTTATGTAGAATCTGGTAATATTAATGAAAACGGCAAGTATGAAGATAGAGAAAACACTGGCACCTCCAAGATGCTGACATTGTAGTTTGAGCTATAAAATATGTGCTAAATGCCCATTAGCTCTTTACTTAATCTTAAATATTAATTATGAATTATCTGAATGGCAGATGATCTGGAAAGATGCAAAGAGAAAAAAACCATTTACTTAACACAATGAATAATTGATTTTAAAAGGCAGTCATGTGGCTAGGTGCCACTGTTTTGATGTAAGCATTTATTCTTTCACTATTCATTCAAGAAATATTTACTAAATGTCTACTATTAGCCAGGCATTGTGCTAGCTAATGACGATAGATGGGAATGCAACAGACTTAAGTAATAAAATTATACAAATAGAGGCAAAATGTGTCTAAATATTTCCTAAGATTTCATTGTGATGTTTTTAGTAAGATACCAGACTGAAGAATTATCTGCAAATTCTCATATTAAAACACACTGATATGCTACTTTCAGTGGCATTCAACACATATAACTATTTCCCCTCTTTTAACACCATACCTCTTTTTTTTCTGTCTTCTCTATTGTTTCATGGTCTCAAGTGATCTTAAATTTGTATCTCCAACATGGAATGCGAACTGTATGTCCAGAATGGTATATCTCAATTTCTATTAGAAATTTCCCTTTGAATATTTCATAGACACATTAAACCTTTTCAAAACTAAACTGATTTTCTCTTCCTAAACATGCTCATCCTTCACCATTTACTATCCCAGTAATTAGCCACTACAGTGATGTATGTGGGCTACTTATAGAAATAAATTATAAGAAAACATTTAAAAAAACACACAAAAATGCCTATGCCACTGAGTATAAGGATAAATATATTTTATGCCTCACAGAAAATATTATACCAACTATCTGCTTTCTTCTCTTACTTTCAACTAAAATATTATGCAAAAATATAAGTAGATTTTGTTTGACATTAGTTTATATTATACCTAGATGGTGATAAATATGACAACTATGAGATAAGTAAACTTACAGCCTAGTATACTGACCAAACCCCAAAAAAGTTTGAACATTAATTCCAATCAAGATCTTCCTATATGGTCAAGTTTAGATAATATTTTTAAAGTTTTTTGGATTTAAGAAATTAGAAAAATATCACATTTTATCATGGAGTAACATTTATTTAGAAGTGCCTTTTAACCAATCATATATAAGATAGTGTTTCTGTGATGTTAGTCTGTTTTAATTTTATATTACTGATTTTAATATATAACATATTTATAGTGAAATGTGTTCGAAACAAAGTGAAGTAATTTAGTTATTTTAAACAGTTTAGCTTTTAAAAGTATTCATTGAGCAGTGATTTTTACTTAAATATTACATCTTATGTGAAGCAGCAGAGATAATAAAAAATAAAGTACTAAATGATCCTAAGGGATGGAGCTATTGAGGACCTCATCCTAAATTAAAGAAACATGCTACAACACTGTGAAGCTCACACAGTTCAGTTCTTTTTTATTTTATATCCTATCTTGGGTATGATTCTTATCTCAGCTTTTAAAAATTAATCATATTTTTAATTATATCCTACATTTAAAAATATCTTGATTTTAGGAATCCCATAATTTCCATTTTAACTGCATACTTATAATGCTACAATTTCATTCTTTGTAATATCATCATATGCTTATAAAAAGAAATACCTTTTGGGCACCTACTAAGTCCCATGCAACATATTAATCATAGCACTAGACAACAAAAAGGTGATCACTTTTCTGTCATTCTAATCATCTAAAAGAAGATTTAAATATTGCCTGATTTGATGTCATTTAACAGATAATTACTGAGCAACTACTGTTTCCCAGGAACTGTTCCTGAATCTAGTACTGAAGTAGGCAGGCAAAATGCCCATTATCTTAGTCCATTCTGTGTTGCTATAAAACAATATGCAAGTCTGGATTATCTATAAAGATAAAAGGTTTATTGACCTCCTAATTTTGACGGGTAGAAAAGTTTAAAGTTAGGCATCTGCATTTGGTGAGGGCCTCAGGCTGCTTCCACTCATTGCAGAAAGTGAAGTGGAGCCTAAGTATGCAGAGACCACACAGCCAGAGAAGAAGCAAAAGAGAGATGAGATGCCAGGCTCTTTTAAACAACCAACTCCGGAGGCCATTTATAGATTGTGAATTCACTTACCTTGAGGGAGGGCATTAATCTATTTATGAGGGACCTACCCTCATGACCCTAAAACCTTCCATCAGACCCCACCACCAACACTGGGACCAAATTTCAGTATGAGGTTTGGAGGAAACAATCATCCAAACCATAGCACCTTCATCATGGTGCTTTCATTCAGGAATGCATACTTTCAAAAGGCATCTATAATGTGGAAGAGAGATGAAGAGTACTGTCTGTATCATTGAGTAACAGTTTGGGAAATTGGAAACATTTTTCTTAAAGAAATGACAGAGTTTACTTAAAGGATGAGAGCATGAATTAGAAAGAGCAAGAAACACATGACATCTCATTTCTATTCTAGACCAGAGGCTGGGACATGGTAGATCTCCTAACATATGAGATTAATTAGTTGGTTAACTGTTGAAGGGTATGTAATACTAATTTAATAAAAAATTGGCTTTTGTTATCTTGACTGTTTAAACTTAATACACATTAACAAGTACTTTTTAATGTTAGCATACAAAAAACTCAACTAGTAAGACAGAAACTTGTACATAAGCATTACAAAACTTATCACACCCAAGAAAGATGAATGAAAATTATTTTAAGATTATTTGTTCTTTTAAATTATCTACACTGTATTTCAAGAAAAACACATGAATACGTGAGACACATTAATAAGAGTGACATAGTATTTGCTTCTTATCAGTTATTAAATATATAGACTACAGAGAAAGATTCAAATGTGACTTCTAGACTTCAGGGTAAAATGGTATTATTTAATCCCATCTCACCTTGGGAATGCTGTTTACACAGCATCTAATCTTTTTTCCTACCAAAAAGACATATAGAAGATGGTAATAGCATCTAAATAGACAACAGATACGTTATGTGAAAGTGATGATAAGATAGAAATAAATCAACATATATTTTAGAATATGAACATAATATAATCAAAGAGAGAAAAGCCCTGAATTTTTAAACAACCAAAATAAATTGATTTGAGCTATAAATAAAAGACAAAACCTCATTAACAACATGTGTTACTAAGCAATTACCTATTCATTGCATCACAAACACGAATATTTTGAGGAATGACTAAATTTTTCCCCCCAAAATATTCCCTCTTTTCATGTATGTAGCTTTAGTCAAAAGAAGATTTGATGAAAGTATGGATAATTCTAATGATAGGGAAAAACATAGTATTTGAGATGTGAACAAAATCTTAATGATCTCATAAGACATCAAAGAGTCTAATAGCTCTGTAAGACTCTCTAGTAATTCTCAAGCTTTAGTCTTCACAGTAATCAGAATTTTTAAAAGCTACATTCTTTGCTAAAAAATACATCTTTAAGAGCTTGCTAATTGGAAAATGGAAAGAATATATAGGGGAGAGAGAGAGGAAAAAAATGCATGGGACTTGATAACAGAACTCTCTCAGCATTACTTGCCCATAGGTGTCATTCTAGGGAACCCTGTGCTTCTCTGAATATGGAACCCACCAGGGGAGAGCTTCTTCACCTGTATCTCAATTAATTCGCTTGCTCAGTGTAGAAAGATTTCCTCCTCCAAAATTCAAGACATCCTTTTCTTCTTATTTATTTAAGCTCTGCCCATCAGATCTATATTATTTGTTAAAAAACTTCTTGTCCTGTGGTCCTTGCTTATGAGCTAAAGTTTGGTGCTGTTCACTCCACCTCATGGTAATGAGAAAAATATGCTCTGTGGCACCAACATTTCTTGGCAAAATTAATCTGCAAACCATTGCAACTGAAATAATTTCACTCATAATAATTTCTTAACCTTCTCTTTGCCATGACATTTTAACAAGGGTTAAGAAAATAATTAACATGTTCAGACAAATGTTTCCTATCAGAGTCATCAGAAACTATTTTGAAAATAAGTTTTAGTTTTTGAACAATGAAAGACAGACATTTAATTCCAGGCTTTAGGAGATACTATTACCTTAAGATTTTCATAAAGTTTATGTATTTGATCCATATTTGCTTCAAAAGAACACCTTTTCAATTTTTGACTTTGAGTATTTCAAATTCTTACAAAATACGTTTATAAACAAAGGTTGATCAGATGTAATCGGGATTAAGTGGAAAAAATAAGCCCTGTCTTTCACATTCCATATGACTGAGGCATATATTTAAATATTATAGGAATTCACAGGAGAGAATAATTCTGACTAATCTGATATGACCTGTGTGAAAATATTAAAGAAGTATATTTGTAACTGTTCCTTAGAGGTGCAATATATATTTCTCTATACTGACACAAAATTTTCAAGATTACCAAAACTGCTTTTATGAAACACTCTTCCTTTGAATGTATATCTTAATCAGTCACTCGAGGAAATTCCCAGAGTATCAGTAAGAATTTGCAGATGGTTATGCAGAAGTGAGTGTCCCACTCATGGAGTCATAAAAGCAACTTGTAAAGAAATGGATCATAGATTTAGATAAGAAGTGATGATTATCCAAGCAGTCCACATTTTGTACATGAGGGCACTGAAAGTAAATGGCTTTCCAAAGTCAGAGTCAGCCTGAGGTTATAAAGCCTCTCTAGGGTGGCCTAATTCTCGGAGTTCATTTACTGGGACACAGAATAATGTAAAGTCAAATATCCTCTAGCTATGAGATAATAATTCTTAAATTTCTTTAACCACTGTCTGAGTTGTGTTCAAATCAATTGCATGAGTGGAAATGTGCAGCTCTCCTCAGACTCTTCCCAACCACTTGAATAAAACAAAAAAAATTGTATTATGATCATTTTTTCCATGACAGCAAATTTGAAAGAACAACAACAAAATATTGCCAGGAACACTGAAAATATCTAATAATGAATCAAGATCAGACATAGCAACCTTTCTCAAATTTTACATTTTGTAAACCTGCTGTCCTACGTACTTTGGAATAAATGAACATGATCTTTGGCAGAAAAATAATTCTATCAAACAAAGTTTGCACTATTGATGTAGACAGTCTGTATCCTTCAGTTACTGCAATTGTTAATCATCATAGCAGCAGTGCTTAAAGAGCATTATTCAGTAGTATTTTAGATGTCAACAAGAAAGTCAAACTCTGTATAGTATTTGAAGAGATTTATTCTGAGCCAAATATAAGTGACCATGGCCCACGGTACAGCCCTACAGGAGGTCCTGAGAACATGTGCCCAAGGTGGCTGGGATGCAGCTTGGTTTTATACATTTTAGGGAGGCATGAGACATCAATCAAATACATCTAAGAAATACACTGACTTGGTCAGAAAGGTGGCACAACTCAAAGCAGGGGTAGGGAACGGGGGAATGCTTCCAGGCTACAGTTAAATTTAAATATTTTCTGGTTGACAATTGGTTGAGTTCATCTGAAGACCTAGGATGGTTAGAAAGGAAATGTTCAGGTTATGATAAAAGATTGTGGAGACTGAAGTTCTTTTGACATCTTACAGTGGCTACCCTTAGAGACAATAGATAACAAATGTTTTCTATTAGTATCTTTAAGGTGCTGGACTTTTCGTATTTCTTCAGGATAGGGAGGGTCTGGAAGAAAAAGATCTAGCTATGTTACTAGAGGTTCCTCACAGATGCAAATTTTTCCCCACAGATTGGGGGCATGGTGGGGGGCAGTTTTGTAGGGCCATTTCAAGATATGGTGAAGAAACATGTTTAGGGGTAAAATATTTTTATTTTCTTCCTTGTCTCACAATGTTATGTCAGAGTCAGGTTGGAAAGTAAATCACAATATATAAGGTTAAATAAAAGCCATCTGATGAGAATTTATGGTTTATAGGACATGACTTCCCAGACCCCTTAGAAAGGAATCTGGGCAAGATAAAAATCAGAACTTAGTTTTCATAAACTATACTACTGAAAGTATTTTCCAATATGATTTCCTAATAAAGACCCACTGCAATTTAAAACCCTTACTAACCTACAGCAATATAAAAAATAAATATTGAAAACAATGATATATGCAATCAGAAGACCTAAACAAAATACATTTAGAAAGAAAAGAAGAAAGCAGTCCTAAGGAAGCATTAATATAAATTATTTTCACTAATTAGATGCTTCAAATAGGAAATTCACTGAAATTGTAGAAAAGAACAAGAAATAAAATGTTCAATTACATGTTTAGTGATAAGTATGTGCTAAAAACTGTGCTAGACATTGAATCATAGTTAAACACCTTCAAAATGACTACAGGAAGTAGTTGTTATTATCCTGATTTTATGAACCAGAAAAAATAAAATTAGGCCTCTGTTTATGACTCATGTATTCATTTATTCAAAAATAGTTTTTGGATATGTGATACTCTCACTCCAACTTAAAGTCTCTCACTGAATATTTGAGGATAATAATATCAGATTTTCTATAAAAAAAAATATATATATATATAGCTATGGGATATCTGCTCTGCTATGTTTATGACTTTGTTTGGTGAAGAAAGACATGGATAAGCCCCAAGGTCATGGAGTTTATAATCTACCAGTAGTTAAAATCAATACATTTTCTAGGTCTTGGTAAGGATTAAGAGGTAAACTTAGAG
Organism: Plecturocebus donacophilus; assembly: GCA_004027715.1. Taxonomy (NCBI): domain Eukaryota; kingdom Metazoa; phylum Chordata; class Mammalia; order Primates; family Pitheciidae; genus Plecturocebus; species Plecturocebus donacophilus. The sequence continues at coordinate 121,340 of PVKP010000884.1, read as the reverse complement.
TAAGGAATGGTGGGTAATAATATAAAATGATCATGTGGACAGTTTAATATGCTAGTATTTTTGTAGCAAACTACATCAAGTGAGGTAGAGAACCATGGTAATAACTGAGTGAGCGAATTTCAGAAAGAGGAAGTACTGAGAACTAAGATCTGATAGGCAGATTACCCAGAGTGACCCATCTGAAAAATGATTTGAATCCTCTCCGTAATGACTTCAGAGCCTGTCTTCTCATCCACTACAGAATGCTAGAACATGTCTGGTTTCCCATGACCTCACCAACATCGCACTATTTCAGACATTTTCAGTTTTAACAATTAAATACCAAAACTAATGGCTTATGTTCTTGTCTATTTGCAACGTATTACTAGTGAAGTTAAACATATTTTTATGAATATTTCTATTAGTATTTAATTCTCTGTGAATTACTTATTCAGAATGTGTTAGTCTGTTTTCATACTGCTATAAAGAACTGCCCAAGATTGGGTAATTTATAAAAGGAAAGAGGTGAAATTGACTCACAATTCAGCTTGGCTGGGGAGGCCTCAGGAAACTTAGAATCATGGCAGAAGGCTAAGGGGAAGCAAGGCACCTTCTTCACAAGGTGACAGGAAGGAGAACGAATGCAAGAGGGAATACCTTATAAAATTATCAGATCTCTTGATAACTCGCTTACTATCATGAGAACTGCATGGGGAAACTGCCCCCATGATTCCATTACCTCCACAGGGTTTCTAAATGTGGGGATTTGGGCGATTACAATTTAAGATGAGATTTTGTGTGAGGACACAGCCAAACCATATCAAGAATCTTTGTTTATTTTCCTACTAGGTTATTGACTTTGCACTTTCAACGTATTAGGTTTGTGTAAACATAATAGTTGTTTTTACCATTACTTCCAATGACAAAAGCTGCGATTACTTTTGCACCAACATAATACATGTGCACACATACACATGCCTATCTATATAACTTATTGACACTTCAGCTAATTACTTCTATTGAAATATTTTATCAGAATTTTTTGATCACTTAGCTTTTTGATTGATGTATCACAGTTGCAAATATTTTCAGATACATGTGATATTTTGATACATGTATACATGCGTAGTGATCAAATCAGGATAAATGGGATATCCATAACCTCCAACATTTATCTTATCTTTGTGTTGAGAACACCACCACTCTTCTAGCTATTTTGAAATGTACAATAAATTATGGTTAACTCTAATTTTCCTACTACATTATCAATTACTAGAAGCTATTCCTTCTGTCTAGCTGTATTTTTGTAAACGTTAACCAAATTTTTTTCATCCATCTCCTCCTCCCTTTTATTCCAAGCCTCTGGTAACCACCATTGTATCCTCTACCTATTGAGATACACTTTTTAGCTACCACATATGAGTGAGAACATGCAATTTTTATTTTTCCGTGCCTGACTTATTTCGCTTATTATAATGACTTCAGTTCCATCCAAGTTGCTGCAAATGACAGAATTCCATTCTTTCTTAAGGATGAGTAACACTTAGCTTTTTTTATGGGGTCTTATATAGATGTTCTAAATTTATAAGTGAATACATATTTTGATTTTTTTCAAGGTTTAATTTGAACAACTAAAAATTCTGACATAAAATATCAATTTCCTACACCATTTCAAAATAAAACTTTCCCTTGTCTGTTATCTTCCGTTCCTTCCAACCATGATAATGACTTTTAAGATCTTCATTCTCAATTGGACTGTTGTGGAAGACCCCAACCATAATTATAATTTAATCTCTTCTATGCATGCAGTTTATACAAGGTGATTTTGTTGGATTTTCACATGGTTATGTCATTTATTTACTCATATTCATGGAATATCATCATTTTTTTTATATGCATTTATTTTATTATTCCCATATGCATTTATTTTATTATTCCAAAATGCTAGTTGGATATCTCACAAAAAAACATGTGCAGAAAATCAAGTCAAAGCCACTGAGGATGTATTGTGTATCTGTTCTCTGCCCATATACCCATCATTCACTGGGACAGGCATGAGGCTTGTTAAAAACCCAGAGAAGTCTTTCAGTAGATAAATTAGTTTACTAAGCATTTTTCAAATGTGTGTAACTATAGATGGTGATTATTTTTTACAGCTCACTGAACCAATAGGGCTTGGACGGTGGCTCATGCCTGTAATCGCAGCATAATGGTGCACACTCGTAGTTGCAGCTACTGGGAAGGCTGAGACAGGGTGATGTCTTGAGCTCAGGAGTTTGAGGCTGCAGTGAGCTATGATCACACCACTGTGCTTCGGCCTGATCTACAGAGCAAGACATTGTTTAAAAACAACAAAAAAATATGTATTATTTGGGAAATGTTAGTGTGAAGAGAAAATTCATCAGCATAATGCAAAAAGTGTTCTGCATTTGATCTAACCGAAGTAATTACAGCTTGAGTCCCTGGTTCCCACACTGGGAGTCAAGCCTGGGCCGCCTGGGTGAAAACCAGGAGTCCTAACCACTAGGCCACCACAGAAACAGAGTAGCCACCGTAGGAACTTAGGTTCTTGGCCTTTCTAACCCCTAAGAATGGGGAAAAGAGCCCCAGAGGCACAGTGAGTTTTACTGCTCAAATAGAACTCATGGACCCAAAGAGGGTGCGATAGTGCAGTTTATTAGGCAGAGCAAAAGGAACAGCTTCCACACCTGTGTGGAAGGGGATCCGGAGAGGATTCCAGCCCAGGCTGGGCAGCTGGAGTTTTTACCCCTGAGTTATTTTCTCCCCATTCATATTATTGTCCAATAAGAGGGTTCTTTCAAACTTCCTCTGGATTGATTGATCTTTGACTCCATTACCAGATTGACTGCTGTTTTATAACCCTGAGTCACAGAGCTCTCACCTCCAAGAGCCAGAGGTGGGAAAATCAGAGAAAAAGCCCTTACCTGGTCTGCCAGAGGTGGGAAAGCAGAAACAAAGGGCCCTAGCCTGCCAGAGGCGGAAAACGGAGAATTCCTGCACTGGAAACAATGCCCCCAGCCGACCCCAGGAAGTCCCTCTAACACAATCCCTCAAAACCTCTTTTTCTGAAACTACCCTCTGTGTGGCCAGTGTATTAATATACTAATCACGAAACACTTGCCGTTCACTGCTTTTCATACTTATTCATATTGTACTGCTTTACTTCCTACTCCCTGTTTCTTCATTACTCCTTGCTGGATAGACCTGAACTTCATTAGAGATCCCACCTGAACAACAATCCCTACACGAAAATGTTCTGACTCCTTTCTTGAAAGGAATACGTCAACATGTGTGGCATTTTAGAATACCTGGGCATTTTATCCTATGTTGTGACTAAGTTGTTGGTAAAAGAAATTTCACCTACTAGCATCTACACGACGGTACCTATCCCAGCATGTCGGAGATACTCAAGTGGAGTTTTGGACTAACACACTCTGCAGTGTAAGGAAGGTAGATGATCAAACTGACTGGACTTCTTTCTCTGTGTATTAGTACTTTCAGTTATTTATTCTTGTTCTAATTAAATCTTTGAATGTGAGAAGTCCTCATTAGTCCTGGTTAGTTTGAGTGATAGATAGGAGATAGACAAGAATAATTCTGCCCAGAGGGGAAAGGTAGTCAATAAATTAATCAATTTAAGTCATGATAAAATGGATCACAAACTATCCATTCATTTGTGTGCTCTAAAAATCAATGATTTTAACGGTGCATTGGAATAAGTCAGAGGGCCTTTGCCAAGATAAATTTGTTACTACATTTTGGATACCATCATGGGTTAAACAGACTATCATCAGAGACCTCTTTTAATTGGAAAGTTATAACCATAGATTTAACAATAAATTTCTTAAGTAAAAAGGCACTTATTTCTAACATTAGATAATTCTTACATGTTGTCCCTTCTACTCACTTTCCCTCTCTCTTTAGCCCACTAGCATTTTTTCCCTCATTTTGGCAGAAAAATTTAAGCACAGGATGACAATAAAATGTTATGAAACATGTACGGTTTCTTAAAAAAATTATTACTTAAAGAAAATATAAATAGTTAAATAAAAGCCATGTTTATACTGAAATAAAATAAAGGATGGACAAAGGTAGTGTCTAAGTTTTCTACTTATTGGCAATTCTATAAATTATAGTTTTTAAAATATTTAAAAGAAAGGAATGGAATTGGCAGCAATTCATAGATTAATTAAGAACATAGATAATCAAATTAGACATCAAATGTTAAATTACAACTTTACCTCATATGCTGAAGTGGTAATGAATATGTGCATTTTTTATTGTCATAAAGTTGCTCATAGTAAACCTTTATAATTCATTTAGTGTCTTCAGTCATAAGGAATCAGAAATCTATTATTTCTGATTCAATAATTTGTATTTTCTCTTTTATTCTTTATTGATATACAAATATGTATCAATCTTCCTATTCCATTCAAAACATCAATTTATATTTTATTGACATTTCTATATTTTTTCTTTTTCCTTGACTTTAATTTTATTATTTTTTCTTTTCTTTTTTTTGAGATGGAGTCTTACTCTGTCACCCAGGCTGGAGTGCAGTGGCATGATCTTGGCTCACTGCAACCTCTGCCTCCCTGGTTCAAGCTATTCTCCGGACTCAGCCTCCCAAGTAGCTGGGATTACAGGCACCTGCCACTACGCTAAGCTAATTTTTTGTATTTTTAGTAGAGATGGGGTTTCACCATGTTGGCCAGGTTGGTCTCAAACTCCTGACCTCGTGATTTGGCTGCCTTGGCCTCCCAAAGTGCTGGGATTACAAGTGTGAGCTACCATGCCCAGCCTTATTTTTTTTTTTTTAGCTACTTAAGTTAGATACAATTTGGTCTTATATTTCAGGTTTCTGGGGAGAGCAACTTAGATTATGATATTAGATCTTTATTTTTTCCAGTGTAGGAATTAAAAGCTAAAATTTTATTGTAAAGCACTATATGCCACAATTATTAATAAGTTGCCTTTTAATTTTATTTAGTTCAAAATATTTTAAAATTTCCCATGCTATTTCTTCTATTTCTATTTTATTTGGAATTATGTTGTTTAACATCCCAATATTAGGGATTTTTCAAATATCTTTATGAAATTAATTTTATTGTTGTAAGAGAACATGTTGTATACAATTCAAACTTTCAAATCGAAATTCATTTGATTGCTAATTATCTCTTTTGGTGAAAGTACCATATGCACTTGAAAATAATATTTATTCTAAAGTTGTTGCGTGTTCTATAAATGTCAATTAAAGCAAGTTAACTGATTGTATTGTCTTCTATGTCATTATTGTCTATAGACTATGAATTACTGAGAGGTCTTTGAAACCCCCCCTAAAATTGTGAATTTTCTTGTTATATTTTCAATTCTGTCTTTTTTTTACTTTGTATATTTATAAATGTTATAAACTTTTAGGATTATTATGTCTTCTTGATTAACGATTAACTTCTTATTATTATGCAATTTTCTTCATTATCTGTGATACTATTTAGAGTATCTTTTTCCAGATACTAATACAGCTATCCAGTTTAAATTTTGTATTATTATGTCATTTTCTTCTTTTTATTTTAGCCTATCTTAATCTCTAAATTAAAATGAGCTTCTTTTAGACAGCATAAAATTAATTTTTATTTTTTAAATCCACTTTGAAAAGTTCTTTTAATTAGAATATTTGTTGCATTTACACTTAATGTGTCATATAATTGGATTTTAAAGAATCAACTGGTTATTTGTTTTCTATCTGCTTGATTTTCCTTTTCCCCCTATTTTTTGTCTTCTTTAGACAAAAAAAATTGAGGATATTGTTTTATCTCCAATTGGCTGTTAACCTCCTACTGAGTTTTAAATTTTAGTGGCTGCTCTTGGGTTAATCGTGTTCATCTTATCTCAATATAATCTGACTTCAAATAGTAACATAGCTCTTCACATATAAGAAGCACACAACATTATACTGTCATTTATTCCCTTTATTCTTGTATAAATTGTATTTTATATTTTAGTTCTACACATGGTATTTATCCAACAATACATTATTATTTTTCCTTCCATTTTTCCTTTAAATAAAATTTTAAAAAATTCCCTTCATCCTCACCTTCAAATATCCCATATTTGGAGCTATTTTTTTCCAAGATTCCATCTGGTGTTATTTTTCTTCTGCAAGAACTTCCTTTAACATTTTGCATAGCGCAGATTTATTGGCACTAAATTTTCTTATAGATTCACCAATCATGTTTGGATTGACTAAGGTTTTTCTTCAGTAGTTTTCCCCAAATAAAAGTTTGCATTCTCAAAACTACCCAACTAAAACATTTGTTTTTGAGGACTGTTAAGTTTGTCCTTGGCTTATACTTCTTTTTTTTAAGGATCTTATAACTATCACTTCGTTGTTGTCTGTTCTTGAATATTATGGGGTTGTAAGAGCCTGATGTCATTTTCCCTTTACAAGTGGCCATATAATTTTTTTTTAATTTTTAAATTCTGCAACTTAAGTAATATATATTCCAGTGTTGACAAGTGTGGGTGAATATTTCCCTTATAGTGGATGTTCTTTGGAGGAGTTTCCTGGCATCTTTAATTTTAGAAATTGTTCCTAAATTATAATTATTATAATAGTTGAATTTCACTTCAGAAACTCCTGCTATCCATATATTGAATCAAATTTGTACTTTTTTCTATTATTTTCTCTTAAATTTTGTAAAAAATTATTTATTTTCAACACATTTTGTTTACTTGTCTTATTTCTAGCTTCTGAATCTCTTATTGTCCTTTCTCAATATTTTTTCAACTGTGTTTGCTTCAATTTTGCCTCCTTTCTGTGGCAATTTTACATTTCTTATATATTTTTTCGAAATAGAGTGCTGTGAGCTCAGCTTCGGCTATCTGCTGTTTTTAAATTCTTAGATTTCTGCTCTGTGTTCTTACTTTTTAGAATTAATTGTTTTATATTTCACTAAAAAGACAAACCCTGTGATTTCAATAGTCCTTTCCTACATAACAACATTTATGTGGTGAGTAGATTCTTATCTGTTACTAATCATGCTCTTCTGCTTTCTTTATTCATACAACACTCTTATGTTGATAATTAATTGGCTCCTCTTAGTTATTCATTATTGAATGGACTAGGTCTCCTAGAGCAGCTATTTCTTGCAAGGTCTTGTTATAGAGTAAGGGACAGGGAAGTATTTCAGGCTAATTGGTGTTCTTAAGCTGAAGATCTCTTCTTTCCAGCTGCTGAACAGAGAGGTTGCAGTCTAAAAATACGGTTTGCTTATGTCATTCTTTGTATAGCATGAACCTCCATGCATTTGTAAAATATAACAGCTCTGGGGGGGTCCCCTTCCTATATCCATTTTGTAGATACAACACATAGTTTTTGCACTGTGCAGCTTCCCCTTCAGGGACTATAGTCCTGTGAATTTGTTAGAGACCTGTTAGCACTGGTCTTTCTCCTCAGCTGCTCTCTGCTTCCTACCATGCATCTCCTGCAGACTCTTGACTAGGAATCCATCTCTAGTTTTGCCAACCATTGAATTTGCATATTTTTTTTCAAATTACTAGGGGCATACAGGGTAAAAGGCTGATTTTAAGCAGTCATGTATAGATAATTATCCCTTTTAAGATTTTTGTTACCGGGGGATTTTATATTACACAAGAAATAATTGATAATTTAAAATCTGAAAAAATGCTGAAACATCACAGTGTATTTTTACTAATTCTTTCATCCTTTGACCTTCCCTCATATGCTTGTTTAAATCAGTCTCTGAATTATGTCACCAAATTTAGTGGTATTAAAGCCCCAGCAGCTCAGCAAACTGAGTTAACTATGAAATATTGAGACTGAAGTCGAAAGTTCTACCCTATCACAAACACTGCATGGTGTCTTCTTGTACTGGACTGTTTTTTTCAGGTACATTTCAGGAAGATATGTTGCTGTAAAGTTGCTAGTGAGCTTTTTCTGTTTGTTTTCAAAATCCCCACAGCACATTTACATCCATTTGAGTATTACAGAACAGCAGCTGAATGCCAAATATACCAGAAGCCTTATTTTTTATTTTAGAAATATTGGAAGATGGGCCTATGGGAGACTGATTTGGTTTGGTAGTGAGGGCTTTCTCCCTGGCTTGAAAACAGAAGACCACCTTATTGCTGTGTTTTCATAGGGCAAAGAAGAACAAAGCAAGCTATGAGGTGTCTCTTCATATAAGGGCACTAATCCCAGCATGGGGCTCCACCTTCATGACTTCACTTAAACTTAATTACATCCCAGTGGCTTCAGCTCCAAATACAATCATAATGGGAGTAAGGGCTTCAACATATAAATTTAGGGAAAGCACAATTCGGTCCATAGCACATAATGAGCTAGAGAGTCTGTGGACATCACTTCATAAAACAGGTTGGCTAAAAGAAAAACATTTGAGAGTTCCTGGTTCAAAGCTCCTATGTGGGAATAATTGGCTAGATAATGTAAATTATAATTGTTGTGAACAAAATCTGCATAATTTGAAGATATTTGAAAATAGCTGTATTAACATACTTTAAGTCTTATAACAATCCTGTACATTTTCTCCTTCTTTCCACATATGCATATTCATATGGTCCCTCTGAAAACATATTTCCCATTGAAGGCATATTTCAAATTTAAGTTTGTCTTTGTGCATGGCAATTGAAAGATACATCAGTGTCTGGGTCATGGATTTTCAATGGCAGTTGGATGCCTCTTATTTCCATGGTGATTACCAGAGTCCAGTTTCCATCCCATTAAATATAACTTACATTCAGCAGCTGAAACCAGAGCTACATTTCAGTTAACTGTAGTTCTGCGGAAAAGAACACAGATATGGTAGTGCCTAGTAAGACTTGGCTGCTTTCCTCATGTCTACCCTACCACTTTCTCACTGTGCACATCAACCTCTTCAGTTAAGAGGATATGCAGTGAGGCTCAAACATTGATAACCAAGATAAAACATGGCCACGGTCTTCATTTTCCTGTTCACTTACCATAGATTCTTTGTCACCAGCTTTTAATTAATAAGTGACAAAATATTTAGGTGGTTTTCTTTTCTATTTGAAAGTCACCATGATGCGTAAGAAATTATGAAATACTCATTTGGACCAGGATAAGGCAAACTCATAATTTTTACAAGGTCCATCCAAGTTTACCAAAATAATAAGGACATTATTTCTGGTTGTAATCGGTGATGCTAGGGGGATAAATTTGAACTAGAAAGCTGCTTTCCTTTGGAGAAAAAAAAAGATTGATTTTGGGTGTGAGAGGGAAGGGAAGATGCAGGAAGGTAATTAGAGGTTCTTAACTGAGTGAAACCATGCAGTACTAGAGAGGTTTCTTTATCTAACTAGATTCCCAAGGCTGAAACTCCACAATACTTATAAACTTTAAAGCTTCATCTTCAGCATATTCTTCAAAGTAGTCCAGAGACATTAGAAAATGTGTCATATCTATCCAGTTTAATGATCTCGGTATACGCCTAATATTTTATAGGAAAATGTCATGTAACTTATTGTACAATAACAGTAACTCTGTGAAGTAACTTGTTCCCATTTTACAACTAAGCTCAAAGATGTAAAGAGGGCAATTACAAATTTTGTACCTTAAACCCAGATCATGTGATCAACATCTAATTCCTGGTAATGGTATCTTACTCATTTATCTGATTTTCTGTTCATTCATTCTTGTTTTTCTCATGATTCCCATTCAATTACTCCTGCTTAGCTCACATAGAGATGTTACAAATCATGTATTCCAAACCTCATTTATGTCATAAATGATGAAACTAAACTCCAATATAATACTTAATGGCCTAAGGGTACACAGCCAGTCAGTCACAGATTTGAGAACAAAACACAGGAGTGACCTGATATTCTGTTCAGTAATGTCTTCCTCTCTCTCTCTCTCTCTCTCTCTCTGTGTGTGTGTGTGTGTGTATGTGTGTGTGTGTGTGTGTGTGTGTGTGTGTGTGTGTGTGTGTGTTCATCCTAGGCAATTGAGAAACAGGGCTGGGAAGACAATGAAGAATGAGCCACTTCATTGTATGATTGTGCTGTAGAGTATGTAAAAATATTTCCTGAAGTTTATAAACAAGAAATCATTTTTCTTGACTTCAATTCTCTCTTTGGGTAAAATCTTGTTCTTGTTTTTTGAATTTTGAATAAGAATCTTACTTGTTCTTATCAGGAGTGGTTCAATTTATGAGAAGTTGCTGTCTTTAGCAGGGTTCATTCTGCTGAAAAGACAACAGGTCCTGATGGTGACAGTTTTGCAATGTAGAGGGGATATTTTTCAGCCTCCATTTTCAAAATATTTGTCATTGATAGGGTTTGAATCTGTGTCCTCACCCAAATCTCATGTTGAATGGCAATGCCCAGTGTTGGAGGTGGGACCTGGTGGGAGGTGATTGGATCATGGGGGTGGTTTCTCATGAATGGATTAGCACCATGCCCTTGGTGTTGGTTTCATGAAAGTGAGTGAGTTCTCATGAGATCTGGTTGTTGAAAAGTGTGCAGCACATCCCCACTCTCTCCCTGGCTCCTTCTCCTGCTATGAGAAGTATTACTTTGCCTTCTCTTTCTGCCATAATTGGAAGCCTCCCAAGACCTCCCCAGAAGCAGAATCTGCCTTACTCCACTAAAGCCTTGCAGAACTGTGAGCCAATTAAACTCCTTTTTTTAAAAAAATTTATAAATTACCCAGTCTTGGGTATTTATTTACAGCAGTGTGAGAATTGACAAATACATTCATGAACTACACAAAATAGGAAACTGAATTTTTTAGAGCAGTGCTCAAAAGATAAGAGAAAATTTCTCCTTAGGATTTGTGTATTTTATATTTCTCTTAAGATTTCTTCCTGTTTCATTTTGACTCTACAAAGGACTGCCTAATTTAGGTGTCAAGGTGTGCTGGTGGTAATGATCTGCCCTGGGTATAGTTAAGAAGGCAATACATTATTTTCAGAAAATATAAATAATAATACAATTGACTATAATCAATATGATTTGTATGAACACCACGAATTGGTGTTTTGGAACAACTACAGTTATTATATTTTTCTGATGTGGATAAAATAGAGCCCTGCACTAGGGTGAACAATATCCACTATTTGTGGTCCCCTCAATATACCACTGTTTAAGAAATAATTTATCAGTTTTCATGTTAATGCACCTTGACCATTTCGGTTATAATAAATTTTTTTTTCTCTAGTAAATTCATCAGAAAGTCTCCTGGAAATAGTATTCCCTGAGTTTTTCCACTTTTAAACTTGCTTGTTTTCATGATCTTCAAATTAAAGATAAGTTGGCTAGGTATAAAAATCTTTTACTTGCATTTTTTCCCATATTACTACTTTATGGAATAGAGAGTTGCTGTTAGAGCCTAATGATAATCTGAACATCTTAGGTGTTTTTGCTTGGATATACAATGATTTTTATTTTTTCAATGTGGGTAATTTTTATTTTCATGTTTTTCAAATAATACATTAGTTTTTGAGCAGTTTTAAGTTCACAGAAAAATTGAGAGGAAAGTACAGAGAACTCCCATCTACACTTTCACATACTCCCTCTTTATTTTCTGTAACATCTCGCAGTGTTACAGTTGTTATAATTGAACAAATATTGATAAATTATTTTCACCCTAAAGACCATAGCTCACATTAAACTTCACTCTTGATGTTATACATTCTATGGGAATGGACAAAGGTATAAAAGCATACATCAACCACTACAGCATCATACAGAAGACTGTCTCTGTCCTAAAAACACTTTATGCTCTTTGTATTCCTCCCTCTCTCCCCTCTAACTGCTGGGAAAATTGCTTATGACAACCACTGATCTTTTTGCTGTGTCCATGATTTTGCCTTCTTCAGAATGAAACATAGTTGGAATCATTCAGTATGACTGACTTTTTTTTTCTTTCATTGACTTCTTTTATTTAGCATTATGCATTTAAGATTTCTCCATATCTTTCAAGCTATGGAGACAAAAGTGACTTCATCTTGAATGCTAATCAGCCATGTTTATCTCTGATTAGTCCCAGTCCCATGAATGCCTCCTGATTCCTACTTTATTTACTTTGCGTAGTGCAAGAACCAAGTAACCTTGATTTTATTGCAAAATGACACACATACTATGATAAATAAATAAATAAATAAATAAAACCAAGTAACCTTGGTTTTATTGCAAAATGGCACACATAGTATTCTTGCCTGTTTTGAAGAGTACCTTTAATTGTCATGCTAGAGTACATATAACCTTTCCTATGTATATAAGCCCTGGCTTTGGGAAGTAACAGTGCAGAGACCTACTTGTCCTGAATCTACTCAATATCATGCTTCTGCCTGCAATTTCCCTTAATAAGTCAACCAATACCAACAAACTGGATTCACCTGCCTCCATCTTTGATTTCTTGGCACCATTGGCATTTAGGGGTCATTTGCATATATGGTCCTTTTCTAAAACACATATCTTCATATCTCATTTCTTTCTGTGATAGATATATTACATTATCTGGCTGTATTACTGATTATGTATCCTTTCACTGAATTAAAGATATCCTGATTTTATCCAAATTCAGGCAAATATGAATAAAGCCGCTATAAACATCTGTGTGCAGGCCTTTGTGTGGACATAAATTTTTAACTAATTTGGATAAATACAAAAAAACTCAATTGTGGATCACATGATAAGATGTTTAGTTTTTGTAAGAAATTGCCAGTATCTGCCAAATTAGCTATACCATTTTGCATTCCCACCAGCAATGAAACAGAGTTCCTATTCTTCCACATAGTTGTCGGCAGTTTGGGTTGTCCGTGTTTTGGATTTTGGCCATTCCAATATGTTCACTGTGGTATCTCATTGTTTTAGTCTGCCATTCTGTAATAACACATGACCTTGAGCATCTTCTCATATGCTTATTTGAGATCTATGTAATTTATTTGGAAAGTTTTCTGTTCAGATTTTTTTTTTTTTAAAGATGGAGTCTCGCTCTGTCGCCTGGCTGGAGTGCAGTGATGCAGTCTCGGCTCACTGCAATCTCCACCTCCCAGGTTCAAGTGATTCTCCTTCCTCAGCCTCCCAAGTAGCTGAAATTACAGGCACGCACCCACACCCAGCTAATTTTTGTATGTTTAGTAGTGATGGGGTTTCACCACGTTGGCCAGGATGGTCTCTATCTCCTGACCTCATGATCTGCCCACCTCAGCCTCCCAAAGTGCTCGGATTACAGGCGTGAGCACCAGCCCAGATCTTTTATCTAAAATTTATTTTCCTTTTGGTTGAATTTTAAGATTTCTTTGTATATTTTATATAACTGACCTTTATCAGATACATGTTTTGCAAAGATCTTCCCTGGTCTGCAGCTTGTTTTTTAATTCTCTTAAGGGTATCTTTTTTGGAACAAAAGTTTTAATGAAGTACAGCTTGTCAATTTTTCATTCATGATTCGAACTTTTTACATTTTATCTGAAAATGCATTAGCAAACCCAAGGTCACAGATTTTTTTCAATATTACCATCTAGAAGTTTTTTATTTTTGCATTTTACATTTGAGTATATCATGAATTTTGAGTTAATACTTGTGAAAGGTGTAACACCTGTGTCTAGATTTTTTATTGTGCATATGGTTATTCTGTTTTAGCATCATTTGTTGGAAAAGTTCTCTTTCTTCACTGAATTGCCTGTGCTCTATTGTCTAATATTAGTTGACTACATTTGTGTGATTTCATTTCTGGGCTCTTTGTCCTGCACTATTGATCTGTTTGCCTGTTCTTTCACTAACATCATACTGTCTTGATCTTTGTACCTTTATAGTAGGTATTAAAACTGAGTAATGCCAATTATTTCCTTTTGTTTTTCTTCAATATGGGGTTTCTAGATCTTTTTTTCCATATAAACTGTATTTATTTATTTATTGAGACAGAGTCTTGCTCTGTCACCTGGGCTGAAGTGCAATGGCTTGATCTTGGCTCACTGCAATCTTCACCTTCTGGGTTCAAGCAATTCTCCTGCCTCAGTCTCCCAAGTAGCTGGGACTACAGGGATGAACCACCATAACTTGCTAATTTTTGTATTTTTAGTAGAGGCGGGATTGCTCCATGTTGGCCAGGCTTGTCTTGAACTTCTGACCTCAGGTGATCCACCCACCTTGGCCTCCCAAAATGCTAGGCGTGAGCCAACGTGCCGGCCTCCACATAAACTTTAGAATTAGCTTCTCTATACTCACAAAATACCGTGCTAAAATTTTTACTGGGATTGCATTGAATCTGTAGATGAAGTTGGGAAGAACTGATATTAGGACAAAATTGAATCTTCCTAGCCAAGGACAGGGATATATCTCCCTATTTATTTGTACCTTCAATTCATTTTTTAAAAATGTCTAATAATTTTCTTTTTAAAAATTTCAGATTTTTTTAGTTATACAGTCTGTCTTTTAAAGATTTACATTAGTGCTTATTTTTGTTATTTTAAGAATATTCCACTGAACAATAGTTTTTAGTATAAGTCTCTTCAAATGTTTTGCTTTTAGCTTTTGGAGATTTTTATTAAATATGTATTAAAGTATTTTGTCTATCTTCTATAGTATCACTTTATCTTGAACACATTTTTATTCCTCTCATTTATTTTTATTTATTTAATTGTTTTATTTTTAATATTTATTCATTTATTTTATTTTGAGACGGGATTTCATGCCCATCACCCAAGCTGGGGTGCAGTGACATGATCTTGGCTCACTGCAACCTCTGCCTCCCGGGTATAAGTGATTCTCCAGCCTCAGCCTCCAGGGTAGCTGGAATGACTGGAGTGCACCATCACACTCAGCTAATTTTTGTGTTTTTAGTAGAGATAGGGTTTTGCCATGTTAGCCAGGCTGGTCTCAAACCCCTGGGTTCAAGCTAGCCACCTGCCTCAGCCTCCCAAAGTGCGGGGATTATAAGTGTGAAGCAGCATACCTGGCCTCTTCTCATTTATTTAAATTTTAAACATTAGTCTTTTCATCTTAGGTAATGGTTAAGACAGTATCCATTATGTTTACTTGCTCCTATATTTTTTCTAGCTTTTTCTTGACTTCTTAAAATTTTGTTGTTTCCTTTTTTCTTTAGTTTTGTATCTCTTCTTTTCAAGTCATCATTTAGACCAATCATCTCATTTTTAATTTGTAAAACTAATTCTGATTTGTGTGATTTTCTCATATCCCTTATTATCTTCTTAATGTCAATCACTGATTTAAATTTTTTTCATTTTTATGTGAGTTTGCTTCTTTTAAAAGTGTTTTCATTGTCAGTAAAAACTTGATGCATTACACCTGGTGTTTGTATACAGAATCTGATTATAATACTTTCCTTAAAAATTTTAAGTGAAATAAATTTTTCTTTTTTTTTTGGTCTACATTTTACTTTTCTTTTATTATAACAGGAAAATTACAGAATATTTAGAAAGGAAATAAGTTACCTACTATCCACAGTGAAAAGGTAACTTTTAAAAACTTTTAAGCTTTTTACTAGTTATAACAATAGAGACTTGAGTTGTACTTTGTTCCTTAACATGATTCCCTGTGCAGTAATTTTAATATCTGCTTAATATCCCTTTTATGATTTTCCATAACCACTCTCCATTAGTTAGCATTTAAATTCCTTCCAATTTTTCATTAGTATAAGTACTGCAGTGAGCATCTATGAACATATGGGTATTTTTTTAATTTTGGATTATTTCTTTTTCTTTTTAATTGCATTTTAGGTTTTGGGGTACATGTGAAGAACGTGCAAGATTGTTGCATAGGTACACACATGGCAGTGTCATTTGTTGCCTTCCTCCCCTTCACCTATATCTGGCATTTCTCCCCATGCTATCTCTCCCCAACTCCCC
>PVKP010000884.1:0-105368 GCA_004027715.1 Plecturocebus donacophilus | reverse complement strand
CCCTACAAAGGACAAGAAATCATCGTTTTTTTATGGCTGCATAGTATTCCATGGTGTATATGTGCCACATTTTCCCTGTCCAGTCTATCATCGATGGGCATTTGGGTTGGTTCCAGGTCTTTGCTATTGTAAACAGTGCCGCAATGAACATTCGTGTGTTTTCATTGTCCGTAAAAACTTGATGCATTACACCTGGTGTTTGTATATAGAACCTGATTGTAATACTTTCCTTAAAAATTTTAAGTGAAATAAATTTTTCTGTACCTTTAAACATGGAAAAAGACAAGCCAATCTTTCCATCTTCATTGCTCTAAAACCCTCTTCTATAGTTTTCATTAAGTGATCAAAAAGAAAAAAGAAAAAAAGTGCTCCCTGCCTCTTGAGACTGCCTTCTCTGCATCCTCTCTCACTTCTATCTTCATCTTTCATTTCCTTTATTCTGGATATTTCACATTATTCTCCCTTCAGTGTTGAGCACTGTTTTGGAAGAAAGCTTCAGACTGTGAGTTTCAAAAGTGCCCAGAGCCCAGAGCGCTTTCAGAACTTACTAGGATCCCCTTCCACTCCGTTTGCCACCTGGGTTCTCGCGACCCTAGCCACTATTCTGAGCCAGTTTTCAGAGATGCTTGTGCACACTTAGCGAAAGAGGGCTTCTCTTCTCATGCCCATCAGACACCTCAGATGCTCACCGCATGCAGGGCTTGTAGCTGCCCTGCCCTGCTCTGCTCCTGCCTATTCACATATCACTATCGAGTTTTATTATAGATACTGTCTTTTGAATTTTTGGTTTTGCTCTACTCCTTGCTCTCCCTATTTTAATTTTAAGAAGTTTCAGAAACTCTGCCACCCTTTCCACCATCTTCCCGGGATTCATCTATAGACTACAGTATTTTCCAAATGCTAAACGGCTTAAGTTGGATAGCTGCCCCCAATAAATTGTACTCTTTTCACAGCATACAGCATTTGTTCATTCACTCATTCAATGAATATTTCTTGAGTGCCAGGCATTTTTAGGCACAGTAAATGTAGGAGAAAACAAGATTTATAAAGCTTACATTCTCATTGTCAGAGAAATCTTACATTCTCATTGTCAAGAAAATAATTAAGCACCAACATAGTACGTCAGAGAGTGATAAAAACTATGAAGAAAACAATAAAATTGGGTATTCAGGGTTAAGAATACAGGGAGAAAGGAAGCTTCTTATTTCAAATAGAAAAGGCAGGAAAAAATATTTTTAAGATTTGCATGTAAACAGAGACTTGAAAAAATAACAGAATGAGTCCCATGACAACTTGGGTGCACAGCAAATATAAATTCCAGAATGAAAAAAAAAAGGAATCCAAGAGTCCCCAAGACAGGTGCATTCTTGGGAAGTTATAAAACAGCAAAAATTCCAGTAAGGATGAAGAGGAGCACATGAGAATCAGAGTGGTGGGAGAAAAGCTCATGGATGCCATCTATAAACCATGCAAGGTCTCATGAGTCACTGCAAGGATTTGGGATTATTTTCTGAAGGAGGTGGGAAGCTACTGTACAGATTTTGTGGATTCAAAACATGATTTGGTTTATGTATTAAAAAAGCATTTTCAGTTTTTGAAGAATACATTTTAAAAAGCAAGGACAGAAGCAATATGGAACAGGGAGACCAGTTACCGTTCTACAGCAATAATCTAGAGATGATAAAGATTAGAGGAAGGTAGAAGGTGAAAACAGAAGAGATAGCAAGTGGTGAGACTGGGTATGTCTTTAAAGTAGCTAGTGAAGGTTTAAGACAATGGTCTTTGATACGGTTTGGCTGTTTTCTCACCCAAATCTTATCTTGCATTGTAGCTCCCACAATTTTCATGTGTCATGGGAGGAATGCAGTGGGAGGTAATTGAATCATGGGGACAGGTCTTTCCCATGCTATTCTCATGATAGTGAATAAGTCTCATGAGATCTGATGGTTTATGAAGGGGAGTTTCCCTGCACAAGTTCTGTTCTCTTGTCTGCTGCCATGGGATATGTGGCTTTCACCTTCTGCCATGACCATGAGGTCTCCCCAGCCTTGTGGAACTGTGAGTCCATTAAACCTCTTTCTTTTGCAAATTGCCCAGTCTAGGGTATGCCTTTATCAGCAGAGTGAAATGGACTAATACAGTTAATTGAAACCAAGAGTGGGGTGCTGCTGAAAAGATGTTCCAAAATATGGAAGCAACTTTGGAACTAGGTCAGGCAGAGGTTGGAACAGTTTGGATAGCTCAGAAGAAGACAAGAAAATGTGGGAAAGTTTGGAATTTCCTAGAGACTTGTTTAATGGCTTTGTGCAAAATTCCGATAGTGATATGGAAATCAAGTCCAAGCTGAAGTGGTCTCATATGGAAATGAGAAACTTATTGGGAATACGGGCAAAGATAATTCTTGTTATGTGTTAGCAAAGAGACTGGCAGCATTGTTTCCCACTGTGGAGATTTGTGGAACTTTGAGCCTGAGAGAGATAATTTAGGGTATCTGGTGGAAGAAATTTCTAAGAAGCAAAGTGTTCAAGAGGTGAACTGGGTGCTGTTAAAGGCATTCAGATTTATAAGGGAAGCAGAGCATAAAAGTTCAAAAAATTTGCAGCCCAATAATGCAATAGAAAATAAAATCCAATTTTTTGAGGATAAATTCAAGCCAGCTGCAGAAATTTGCATAAGTAATGAGCAGCTGAATATTAATCCCAAAGACTATGTGGAAAATATCTCTAGGGCATGTCAGGGGTCTTCACACAGGCCCTCCTATCACAAGTCCAGCGGCCTAAGAGGAAAAAATTGTTTGATGGGCTGGGCTCTGAGTCTCTGTGCTGTGTGCAGCCTAGAAACTTGGTGCCCTGCATCCCAGCTGCCTTAGCCATGGATGAAAGGAGCTAATGTAGAGCTGGAGCCATGGTTTCAGAGGGTACAAGCCCCAAGCCTTGGCAGCTTCCATGTCTGGACTTCTGTGAGTGCACAGAAGTCAAGAATTAAGGTTTGGAAACCTCTGCCTAGATTTCAGAGAATGTATAAAAATGCCTGAATATCCAGGCAGAAGTTTGCTGCAGGTTGGGGCACTCCTGGAGAACCTCTGCTAAAGCAGTGCAGAGGAAAATGTGGGGTTGAAGCAACCATACAGTCCCCACTGGGGAGCTGCCTAGCGGAACTGTGAGAAGAGGGCCACTGTCCTCCAGACACCAGAATGGTAGATGCACTTACAGCTTACACCTTGTGCCTGGAAAAGTTGCAAACACTAATGCCCTCCCATGAGAACAGCCAGGAGGAAGGTTGTACCCTGCCAAGCCACAGGGGCAGAGCTGCCCAAGACCATGGGAACCCACCTCTTCCATTAGTGTGACTTGGACGTGACATATGGAGTCAAATTAGATCATTTTGGAGCTTTAAGATTTGACTGCCGTGCTGGATTTTGGACTTCTATGGGGACTTTAGTCCCTTTATTTTGTCAGTTTCTCTCTTTCGGAATGTACATATCTATCCAATGCCTGTACCCCATTGCATCTAGGAAGTAGCTAACGTCCTTTTGATTTTACAGGCTCATAGACAAAAGGGACTTGCCTTGTCTCAGATGAGACTTTGGACCGTTAATTTTTGAGTTAATGCAGAAATGAGCTAAGACTTTGGGGCACTGTTGGGAAGGCATGTTTGGTTTTGAAATGTAAGGGCATGAGATTTGGGAGGGGCTGGGTGGAATAATATGGTTTGGCTGTGTCCCCAGCCAAATCTCATCTTGCATTGTAACTCCCATAATTCTCTTGTTTCATAGGAGGGACACAATGGGAGATAATTGTGTCCCATTATAATGGGACACAATGGGGGCAGGTCTTTCCTGTGCTATTTTCATGAAAGAAAATAAGTCTCATGAGATATGATGGTTTTATAAAAAGGAGTTTTCCTGTGCAAGTTCTTTTCTTTTGTCTGCTGCCATGGGGATGCACCTTTCACCTTCTGCCATGATTTTGAGGCCTCCCCAGCCACATGGAACTGTGAGTCTGTTAAACCTCTTTCTTTTGCAAATTGCCCAGTTTGGGGTATGTCTTATCAGCAGCATGAAAATAGACTAATATAATCTTCATCTGAGAGGTCGAGCTGAATGTTGCACATTCATATCCAAATTTCAAACAAAATTTTCAGTCTCGGTTTTGATGCCCATTTGTGGGAATTGATCACCCAATTCCCACAAAATAATAAATAAGTTATTATTCTGTTTAACTTTAATCATTCAATATATATTTGGAAGATAAATGAATAAGTAGCCTGACAATTCTTACCTTACCCTCTTTACTTTCCTCTCAAATATTTTCATATCAGTGAGGTTTAGGAGCCTCTAATATTTCCAAAAGCCTCTTTCCCCATTCCCTGATCAAGCAGATTCTCCTTCATCTTTTTCCTTCCTCCCGTGTCTTTGCTATAAAATGGGGAAGAGGAGAATATTGTACACAGGAAAGTGGTGGAAGAAAGTGAACAAAATAGCTTTTCTTCATCCAGTGGCTAGTTGTAGAATGAGTACATTTATTCCTTTCTTTTCTCCCTCCCTCTTTCTCCTTTCTTTCTCGCTGTCTCTATTTCCCCTTCCCTTTCTTTCTTTTTTTTTAAATTTTATTTTACTTGAGGTTCTGGGGTACATGTGCAGGTCATGCAGTGTTGTTGCATAGGTGCATACTGTATCCAGCATTTCTCCCCATGTTATCCCTCCCCACCCTTCCCACCCCCTGTTGTCCCTCCCCTAGATCCCCCAACTGCCTCCAGTGTGTGATGCTCCTCTCCCTGAGTCCATGTGTTCTCATTGTTCAACACCCACCTATGAGTGAGAACATGTGGTGTTTGGTTTTCTGTTCTTATGTCAGTTCACTGAGAATGATGGTTTCCATATTCATTCAAGTCCCTACAAAGGATATAAACTCATCATTTTTTTATGACTGCATAGTATTCCATGGTGTATATGTGCCACATTTTCTTTGTCCAGTCTATCATTTATGGGCATTTTGTTTGGTTCCAGGTCTTTGCTATTGTAAACAAGGCTGTAATGAACATATGTGTGCATATGTCTTTATAGTAGAACGATTTATAGTTCTTTGGGTATATACCCAGTAACAGGATAGCTGAGTCAAATGGAATTTCTATTTCTAGATCATTGAGATATTGTCACACTGTCTTCCACAATGGTTGAACTAATTTACATTCCCACCAACTGTGTAAAAGTGATCCTATTTCTCCACATCCTCTCCAGCATGTTGTCTCCAGATTTTTTAATGATCACCATTCTAACTGGCATAAGATGGTATCTCAATGTGGTTTTGATTTGCATTTCTCTAATGACCACTGACGATGAACATTTTTTCATATGTTTGTTGGCTTCATATATGTCTTCTTTTGAAAAATATCTGTTCATATCCTTCACCCACTTTTGAATGGGGTTGTTTGTTTTTTTTCTTGTAAATCTGTTTTAGCTCTTTGTAGATTCTGGACATTAGCCCTTTGTCAGATGGCTAGACTGCAAAATGTTTTTCCCATTCTGTTGGTTGCCGGTTCACTCTAATGATGGTTTCTTTTGCTGTACAGAAGCTCTGAATTTTAATTAGATTCCATTTGTCTATTTTGCCTTTTGTTGCCATTGCTTTTGGTGTTTTAGTCATGAAGTCCTTGCCTATGCCTATGTCCTGGATGGTTTTGCCTATGTTTTCTTCTAGTGTTTTTATGGTGTTAGGTTTTATGTTTAAATCTTTAATCCATCTGGAGTTAATTTTAGTGTAAGGTGTCAGGAAGGGGTCCAGTTTCTGCTTTCTGCACATTGCTAGCAGTTTTTCCAACACCATTTATTAAACAAAGAGTCCTTTCCCCATTGCTTATTTTTGTCAGGTTTGTCAAAGATCAGATGGTTGTAGATGTGTCGTATTGCATTGGAGGCCTCTGTTCTGTTCCATTGATCTATGTCTGTGTTTTGGTACCAGTACAATGTTGTTTTGATTACTGTAGCCTTGTAGTATAGTTTGAAATCCGGCAGTGTGATGCCTCCAGCTTTGTTCTTTTTGCTTAGGATTGTCTTGGCTATGCTTCCCTTCCCTTTCCTTCCTTCCTTACTTCTTTCTTTCTTTCTTTCTTTCTTTCTTTCTTTCTTTCTTTCTTTCTTTCTTTCTTTTTCTTTCTTTCTTTCTTTCTTTCTTTCTTTCTTTCTTTCTTTCTTTCTTTCTTTCTTTCTTTCTTTCTTTTCCTTCCTTCCTTCCTTTCTCTCTCTCTCTTTTTCTTTCTTCCTTTCTTTCTTTCTCTCATCACATTGTTTCTTGGTGGCATAATGAAACAATCTGTGGAAGTTTAACAACTTAAGAAAATAAATTTTTACTCTCTCAAAACCACTCCATATATGGACTTCTGGGAGAAAAAAAGTGGGACTCTGAAATGCTAGGTCAATGACACTTCATGAAATGTGAATTTTAAAAAATGAGGGAACATATGTAACTCTAACGAACTGATGTCTCTGTCCTCCTTCTGTTCTGTTTCCACCCGCCATATATTAAATGTGTTATTAACAAGCTCCAAGGTGAGAGAACAGATAGTTTTAGAAGCATGAGTGGGAGCAGGGTGGCATCTTTGTCCTTCAGACCATCAAATCATAGAGAGGACAAAGGAGTTAAGAAACAGAAAGGGGTCATTTCTGAAAGCTGGGGCCTCCACATAGAGAATACTACTTTTCTCCTGTACAATTTTGAAAGCAGGGAACACCGTCAAGTGTGATATGACACAGCATGGAAAAAAAAAGGGGGTTGGGGATTCTTCAATAAATCATCAGCAGAAAGGAATGAAGAATTGAGTGTTCAGACCAGAGGCCTAGTAGAGGAGAAAAGTGAAATCATTATGGAGGAAATGAAGCTGATACTGCTGGTTGATATCAATATGCAACCTTCTCTGAATGTAGTGGGTCCAGGAATCACACAATTTTCTTCTTCTACTCTTTTAGCCCAAATTTATTCAAACCCTTAGCTACATTTACAAACTCTCAACTACAAAAAAAAAGGTTGTGAAATGTAATTTTTGTAGTTGGCAGGCCAAGGCTTAACTCCTGAGTCCTATTTCTTAAGTGATCAAAAGGCAGTATATAATATCCAGAGTTTCAGCCATGACCATCACAAACAGGACTAGGCAGAGAAAACCTGTTTTCGATAGAGTACTATTATTTATGTTGCTTAACTCAGATCAAGTTATGAATTCAGAATCTTAACTTATGTCTAGTTTATAAATAAATGAAGTTACATTACGTTCACATCCTGGCAATATGTGTGAATTACAGTGTTAAAGATGGGGATATCTTTACACTGATCCAATGTTGTGACTTGTTTATACAACTGTGTTCCTCGAATTTCTCTTTTTGAGGGGGATGGGGAAGTAACCTTCTTGAACCCTTATGGAATACTAAGGTTACCTAAGCAGCTACTCAGGTATAGTTCTTATCTATACTGAAGTCATGAAAAACCAGTGGAAAGAACTTGAATGTATCCAAAAATAGAGTGCAAAAATGTAATGTTATCAATGGACTGGGGATGTGCTCAGGTAAAATAAAGTGAAAAGTAGGGTCTTTTGTAGACAATCTCCAGAAATTCTGGTAGCTCAGTTAGGCAAAGCTATACTTCCTGAATATTGAGAGGGAATGTTGCTTTGAATAAAGAGTGAGTCTGTATGTGAACCTGCTTGAAGTCTTTGAATAACTCATAAAAGATCTCTATCACCCATCATCTCAGGACACTTTGTTGAATTTTCACTGACCCTTCCCAGAAATAAATGAGAAGCTGTGTTGTACCAACAGCCTCTGCTGAGAAGGCTGGGTAATTATAGAGGAAGACCTATCCTTTCTCATCAGAGAGAGAGGTGATTATAATGTGAAGAGTCACATGACATGAGGATCTCTCATGAGTGACAGAAGGAGGCAAGGGTGAGTCATTGTTTTCACAGTAGAATTCCTGAAAACATGATCAACTAAGAGGAACAGAGCTGCCTGTAGAAACAGAGATAGAGAGGAAGCTGGGTTCTCCTAACTGCCATCTACTGTCCAAGAAATTTGGTCAGTTCCTTGGAATTCACTGGATCACAGTTTAGCATGTCCTGATTATAGGAGATAACAGGAGACACGTAGTAACTTGATAGATGGAGTTCCTGTTTAAATTTAATCTCTTTCTGAAATGTAAATATCTAGCAGTAGAAAATTTAAAAGACATAATTTAATAACTGCTCAGTAGAATAGTCTGTATCCATTTATAAAGGAATAATGTCATTGGAAATGTTTCATATTTTCTTCTAAATGGGATAAAGAAAAGATATCAAACATTCTGTAGCATAAGAACCCAATATATAGTGAGGTGTAAATGTAATTGTAGGTTGAATTAGAATAATGAGGTTTTATATATAGACATACATTTTTTTTCATTTTGTAAGAATAAAAATGTGTCTCTTTTATACTGAGTGCAGTCCATGAATGTGTCTTTAATATTTCCGCTGCTGCTTTTCTCCCAAGTATCTGTTCAACAGACAATATTTTTATCATGAAAATGTAAGCTTATTTTAACATGTCATCATCCTATTTTTTCATTCCTTGGCTTAGAGGAGGTGAAATATGAATATTTCATGTTAATTTATTTGGCAATTTTTACATATAGAACAGTTTATTTGGCTGATCATTTGACATTTATAATTTTGGGCATTATAAACATTATAGAATACTTTTTTTCTTCTTAATCTCAATAAGGTATACATACCCTTTGTGCCAGCCAAAAAAAAAAAAAAGATTAAAGTGGGAAAGGAAGAGATACATGGCTATCTAAGTGAAATAAATATACCTCAATTAGAGAGACCTTAATTCAATTTTCACTGCCCTGACTACGCTGGCAGAAGCTGAAAGATTTCAGGATACATTGATATATTTGTAGAATTCAAAATTCTATTTGTTTTGAACTCACACACATAGCGACTTTAAATCATTTTTTTTTCCTCTGATTGGGAAGGATATGACTATCTCACTAATAGAAATGTAGTATGTGAGAGTACCCTAATAGATAATTCCCATGCTGTCCAGATGCTTAAGTGAATTTGAGGTCTGTGTTCAGCTTGAAAGCCACTTGGATAGAGCAACCAACCACATGCAATTGCCAGCACATTACACATGGGAAAATGCAGAAAATGAAATTGTTGGCAAAGACAATTACTGCGAATGCAGACTCTGGTAGCAGCAGTCTTGATGGAATACCATACCATCTATTGTTAGCCAGCAAAGAAAAGAAGCTGTGCTTTGGCTTCAATTTGGAAAAAAAGTGATGGTAGGATAAGATATTGTACTGAGTTGGGTAATGAAAGTGTAAAGGTTGGTCCTATTAAGGTCACCAATAAATGATAACCCAAGAGAACTGGCTCAGTGGGCAGAATTGTTATGTGTGGCCAGGAGGCTGATCCTGTTGTTTAGAATGACATCTTTTGGACTGAATGTACAACTGTGCTCCTCTAAATGCTCCTTTCATTCATATGGAAAAAAAAGGAATGGGGAAGAAAGAATAACAACATTAATAATATCTAATACAAACAAAAAAGTGCAAAGAAGAATATACATTTTAAAAATGATACTATATTCTCAATATGGTGAAAAATGAAGAGATGAAACATTCAATGCAGAAAACAGAGATAGAGGTAGTCATAGGTATTATATTCAGAGTATATTCACTCTGAGAATCCCAGCCAAAATGAGTTGATGTTCAGATAAAAATAATCTGGTGGACACATCTAAAAATAAGGTACAGAAACTTGAAAAAAAATCTATTGTAAATCTTAATTAATAAAAACCATTTAGATTTTACCAAAAAATAAATTAGAACTCTATGTTCAGTTCAAAGGCCAAACACTATCTGAAGAAGAATAAGCAATAACATAAAGGCAAAAATGGAGCTATTGCAAGAAGCAGTAACAAACTTTTAAAAAGTTGTTACACTAGAAGAAGTACAAGGATATATCATAGTTCTAAAATGAGATAAGTTGCTAAAAATAAATAATTGTAGAAATCAGATTATTTATAGTTTAATAATAACAACAATTATAATGACTAATTGAAACGATGAATATCAAAATTGATGTGGTAGAAGGATTAATTATTGATATGATTTGGCTGTGTCCCCACCCAAATCCCATCTTGAATTGCAGTTCCCATAATCCCCATGTATCATGGGAGGGACTCAGTGGGAGGTAATTGAATTTTGAGGACAATTAGCCTCATGCTGTTTTGTAACGGTGAGTGAGTTCTCACAAGATCTGATGATTTTATAAGGGTATTTTCCTCCTTCACTTGGCACATATTTCTGTCCTCCTGTAATGTGAAGAAAGACATGTTTGCTCCCCTTCTACCATGGTTGTAAGTTTCCTGAGGCCTCCACTGCCATGTGGGACTGTGAGTCAATTAAATCTCTTTCTTTTTTAAATTACACAGTCTCAGGCAGTTCTTTATAGCAGTGTGAGAACAAACTAATACAATTATCATGAAGGTGGATTGAGTAATTCGCCAAGTCAGTAAAAAAGTAAATAAAGCAAATAAACCCCCAAAGAAACACACACACACACACACACACACACACACACACACACACACAGAGAGAGAGAGAGAGAGAGAGAGAGAGAGAGAGAAGCTATGTGAGGTATACAGAAGCTGTAATATTTAATATTAACTATAGAAAGGGAGAACAAAGACAGAGGAGAGAAAGCAATAATCAAATAACTAAATGAAAATTCTCCAAGGTAAAAATGAGTCATTTTTCAGATTACAAATGCTCACATAGTCTCTTCCCAAAGGTTTTGCCTTTCCCAGACAGATTTTTGGTGTCTGGAGAATTTGAGATAGATTATCTGGTTTTGCCCTGAGGAATCTCCACTGCCACTTGTGTTGAGACTCAGACCAGACAGAATGGGAGCAGAGGCTACAGAGACAACTTTGTTACTCCCTATATTAGTCCATTCTTATACTGCTATAAAGAACTGCCCAAGACTGGCTAATTTATAAAGGAAAGCGATTTAATTGACTCACAGTTCAATATAGCTGGGGAGGTCTCAGGAAACTTATAATCATGGTGATAGGCTAAGGGAAAGCAAGGCACCTTCTTCACAAGGTGGCAGGAAAAAAAGTGCTGATCAAAAAGGAGAAAGCCCCTTATAAAACCATCAGATCTCATGAGAACTCACTCACTATTATGAGAATAGCATGGGGATACCAACCCCATGATTCAATTACCTCCACATGATCTTTCCCTCGACACATGGGGACTATGAAAATTACAACTTAAGATGAGATTTGGGTAGGGACACAAAACCTAATCATATCATTCCCTCATGCTGTTCACTCTCAGGCTAGAGTTACTTTGAGGCTTTTGCATCTTTGAATAAAAGCTTCTCCCTCTTCTGCAATCTTCTCTTGTATCTGTGATCATCTAAACAATAATTTGTTACTCAATGCTACCTTATCCATTTTCCACTGCCTGCTGCTGTCTTCTCCCTTGCTGGATATGCTTATGCATTTATTCCCTCCTATCCTACCATATTTATTCAATTGCCTTTCTAGAAAGGAAAATGCCAAAGTGTGAAGTATCATCCTTATATGACTTGATAATGCTTGATTGTGATACAGCACAATTCACTCTTAGGAACTGAAGGCAAAGAATCAGAGGCCACTGTATCTGCCTTTCAACAATTCAGCATTATGAGATACATACATTTGGAAAATACAAACCTTGAGAAAAATTTCCTCAAGTCTATCTGACAAAAAAAATCATAAAATAAAACATGAAAAAGTATATAACTCTGAGAATTGTTTTGAAACAGTCCAATTTACAGAAATAAATAGAAATTATATAGAAATTAAGGAGAAGTTTTATAGCATATTATCTTATAGTGTACTATAGCCACAGGAAATGTATTAAACACTTTGAATTTTGTTACTTTTGATTTTTGAGGGTTCAACAAAGTTTTATCTTTTTTTCCAAAAGCATAAAACTAACATCAAAATACACATATGTGATAAAATATAAAATATATTTGAAAATTTACCTTAGTTTTACAAGACCTTAAATGGCTTAATGTAATTAATAAAATACTGAGTTATTGATAAAACAGTTGAATAAAACTGACTAAACATTCTACAAAAAAATCTGAGTTATAATACCTATAAACTGCCCACATCTCACTGTATAATTGTCTAACTGGCATTGTAATCTTTTTCCCAGTAATATAATAAAATTTCTTACTGAATGCTTTGATGAGCTTAACAAAGGAAGCATCCTAAGCTATAATAAGCATGAGATACAAAATTAGAGAAATTTGTGCTGAAATTCCATTACAGTATTTACTGTCAGTGCAATCCTTAGTGTAATATTTACCTTTTCCAAAACCTTACTTTTCCTGTCTATAGGGAATTGAGTTTGAGCTGGGCCAATAACTTTCTTTAACCAATAGAAATAAGAAGAAGGAATACTGTAGCAGTTCAGGTTTAAGTGTTCAGAGGTCCTGGCAGTTCCTATACACAACTAGAGTGTCTAGTTTTCCACTTGAAGCATTGTTTGTTTATGTCTAGCCCACAAGTCTCGAGTCTAAGAGCTTTGATGAGATCAACAAGCCTCCTTTTTATCAGTCATGTCCTGGTCTTTATGGGAAGCACTCTATGCCTTGTCAAGAAATTATCTCTCTGATGTCTCATGTCATTGTCCAGAATATCAAATTCTGTTTCTTGAAACATACAAACCACTAGGTCTATATTCCCCATATTTCCTTTTAGTTATTGGAAAGAAACAAAAAGCAAACAAACAACAATAACAAAAAAAATAAAAAAATAAAAAAACCTTTGAAGCCCTACCTGTTTCTCTGTCTTTCACTCTATGAGAATATTAACCCTAAAGAGCATATACTCCTTCTCCTACCACACCCCTCACAGCTGTGGAGACTGGGAAGCCCATGATCAAGGCACCAGCAGATTCGTTTTCTCCTGAGGGCCTGCTGTGTGGTTTATAGGGGGTAGCTTCTCACTGAATCCCCACGTGGTGGAAGGAGCTACTAGCTTTCTATGTTGGCTTTTATAAAAACACTAATGCCAAAAATGAGAGCTCTACTCTTAAAATCTAATCTCCTACCAAAGTTTCCACTTTCTAATAACATAATTTTGAGGTTAAGATTTCAATATCTGAACTTTGTGGGGACCTACGCCTTCATTTCATTGCCAGTTATTTCATATGCAGCAACCTTCAATTAATTGAACGTCCCTTCTCTCGGCTCCTTTTCCTAACTGCTTTACTAATAGGAATTCTGGCCATTAAGGAAGCAAGTGAAGAGAGAACTTTCAGTGAGCACTGAGGGCTAGAAGGTAGAGATGGTTTTGGGAATTCCACAAATATATTCGATAAGCATTTGCTTTCTGGTTGATGATAGAGCTTCCCAATCAGTGTGCTCTCAATCAGTTATACCACTGGGTACACTGGCAATATTTGATACATTCTAGCCCTTGGATAGTTAGATGTGAGCTGGAGGAGCTCGAGTCCATAGGACTAGCCAGCTCTAGCTATGGGGACTCCATTCAGGGATTCTCAAAGGAGCATCTAAGTAGAAACCAACCTAATGGTACTTCCCCTACATGATGCCAACAACCTGCTGCTGTTTAGCCATACACAGAGCCTTGCCAAGTGTGCACTACCAGCTGGTCATCTCTACAGCTAGCTGAAGAATAGATGGTTGCCAATTATGGGCAAGGAGCTCATAGAGCTATTGGAAGATACTGTATTTCAGGTGTCCAGGGATCAAGGTACACAACTCAAGGTAGAGCCAATCAGACGGAAACTTGTCAAAATCTACTGGCCATTCTGGGATGTCTTAGTTCATTTAGGATGATATAACAGTGTGCCATAGACTGGGTGGTTCATCAACAAGAGAATTTTATTTTTCACAGTTTTGGAGGCTGGAAAGTCCAAATCAATGCACTGGCAGATTTGGTATCTGGCGAGGAGGAACTGTTTTCTGGTTCATGGATGACCATCTTCACCCTGTGGTCACATGGCGAGACAGATCTCTGGGGTCTCTTTTATAAAGGCACTAACCATTATTATGAGGAGTTTACTCTCATGACCTAATGACCTCCTAAAAGCCCCATCTCCTAATATCATCACATTGGAGACTGGGGTTTTAACTTATGAATTTGGAGGAAATACAAACATCCAGTCTATAGCATGGAGGTACAGGTCTAAACAAAATTCTGGAATTGATGACAGACACTTCCCTCCATTGAAGGCAAAGGGGGCCTTTCAGTGAAATCTAACAGACTGCAAAGTAACTGTACTAACAGTGCTCACATAGCACATTAATGAGAGCTCAGTTATTATTTTAAGATAACTGCAATTTCAAAGTTTTTTATTTAAAATTAATGAGTATTATGAAAATTTCAACACTCTGTACCAATAAAAGAAAATGAGGAGATGCTGAGTTCATTAAATGTAATTTCAGCTATTGTTAATTTTGAAAGAGTAAAAGACAGATTTTAAAAATGTTATCACCTATTTATGTAAAAGAATGTCTTATTGATGCCAACCAGAAATGAAGAAATCATTGTTTCTGGCCAGTCTTGCCTAGGAATTGTATATACCTGCTGCAAATGTAAAGCTTTGAACAAAAGTTATGTTCACAGATTCAGGTTTACATTTCTGTCAAAACTTTGATGAGGCTTTATTTGAATGCTTTATACTAATAAAACATTAATACATTTTCTAATCTTTTATATTTGATTTTCCCTTATAAAGAAAAACTAACTTCTAAACTAAACTCCATATATATCCTTGTTTTACCTGAAAGATTATGGAAAATGTTTATTTTCTATGTTCATTATTTATTGAAAGACTTTGAATATCACTAATCTCAATATAAGCCTTTCCCCAGATGCTTAAGTCTATATGTCATATTACCCAATTGAAAATAAAAATATTTAGATTTGGACTTATATGCAAATAATGAATCTGATATTATTTTTTAAAAGGAAACTTCTGTAAAACACAAGATTATGGAAATCTATTTTTTAGTTTAAGCCTTAGAAAATCTCCAGCAATAAACATATGCCAACACCTTAAGGGTTCTCAATAGCAATTCAGGAAACTTTTGATTATAAGTACATTTTCTCTATCTCCTGATAAAATCAGTCTTGCCACCACTTCTATTCATCTTTTCCTTCATGGTCCAAAACACCCATGAAACCTCTCCACATGACAGAACTTCAGCTAGTTGATGATATCTATCAGGGTTTCCTGGTTCTTCTTTCCTCATAAGCAGCAACCCTAGTTTCCTCAAGCATACCTCATCTATTATTTCAAGTTCCTTCACCATTATTCATGAGCCCCTTGGATAATGACAGGAGTCACTGGGGAAAGAGGCTGAATGGTGTCCATAGAATGAATCATCCTATCCACTTGATTATGAAAATCCTCCTCTGCTTAGGTCATCCTTGTGAGACACAAATATCTTTACAGTTTTTGACCACTTATAGAGGACCATCCACATACCTCTTCTCCAAATTTTCTTGTCACCAACTTTCCAACCATGCTCCTACCAAGTCCTTGACCATTGTAAGGACTTGAGAAGAGCAAGCCCACCAAGCTCCTACCAAGCTAAACCATTGTACAGTCCGTGAATCTGTATATAATTGCACATCTGGACATTTCTTTTTCCAGGCAAAGTATACAACCAGGTACACTACTCGAAGTTCTGTCCACTGAGAAGATTTCCATTTGCTACTATCCTTCAGGGATGTCCTAGAAAGGGGCTATGGTGCTGCAGCTCTCCACTTTTGGGCAGTGCCTGCATATCATGTGGAACAATCTGTAAACCAGGCCCCAATCTTCTCTTCCTCTATCAACTGATCACAAGGAGCTACATATGAGGTCACAGGTGGATGGGAGAGAGAAGGCAGGGTGTCAGGAGTGGGGACCATGGGCATTTGGGCTGCTCTTCGTGTAACTTATTTGTGCCTTCAGGACCTGCTTGATCCCGATCATTTATATACCACTTCCATTTGATGATGGAATGCATTATATATGCCCAACCTTATGAGTCAGAAAACACCCAGTTCATGGTAGGCAGTTTAGGTTGCATGGTAACTTGGTGACCCAAACTTAAATGCTTAGTTTCTACCAAGGCCCTATCATGAGCCAAGAGCTGTCTCTCAAAAGGAGAGTAGTTATTTGCAGAAGATAATAGAGCCTTAGTCCAAAATTCTAGAAGTCTCCACCGTGATTCACCTAAAGAAGTGTGGTAGAGGGCTCCTACTCAAGAACTCACTGGTCTTACCATGTTCCCCCGCATCCTGTAACAGCTGGATTGACAGAAAAGCGAAATGGCCTTTTGAAGTCACAATTACAAGTCCAACTAGGTGGCAATACTTTGCAGGGCTAGGGTAAAATTCTCTAGAAGGCTGTGTATGCTCTGAATTAAAGTTCAATACATGATGCCGTTTCTCCCATAGCCAGGATACATGAGTCCAGTAATCAAGGGGTGGAAGTGGCACCACTCACCATCACCCTTAGTGACTCACTATCAAAATATTTGCTTCCTGTCCCCACAACATTATGTTCTGCTGGCCTGGAAGTCTTGGTTCTGGAAGAAGGAATGCTATCACCAAGAGACACAACAATGATTCCATCAAACTGAAAGTTAAGATTGTCGCCTGGCCACTTGGGGCTCCTTCTGCCTCTAAGTCAACAGGCTAAGAAGGGAGTTGCAGGGTTTAATAGGGTGATTGACTCGAACTATCAAGATGAAATCAGACTACTACTCCATTAGGGAATAGTATGTATGGAATACATACATTCTAAGGAAGAGTGTGTGTGAAATACAGGACACCCCTGAGGGCATCTCTTAGTGTTACCATGCCCTGTGATTAAGGTCAATGGGAAACTACAACAATCCAAATCAGGCAGGACTACAAATGGCCTAGACCCTTCAGGAATGAAGGTTTGGGTCACTCCACCATGTAAAAAAAAAAAAACACAACCCACTGAGGTGCTTGCTGAAAGCAAAGGCAATACAGAATGGGTAGTAAAAGAAGGTAGTCATCAATACCAGCTACGACCACATGACCAGTTGCAGAAAAGAGGGCTGTCATTGTCATGAGTATTTCCTCCTTGTTTCATTAAGAATATGTTTGTGCATGTATATACTTGTGGTGAGAAAATATCTTCACTTTATTTCCTTTATTTTTCTTTTATCATATGACATAAGATATAATGACTTCATATCAGCAATTAAGTGTTGTTAACTTTATGTAATAGCATTTAGGTTAAGAATTAGTGTGCTTCTGGTTGTATGAAGGATAGTTGTATTGTGTTAAGCATAATTATGGCTTTATTATTGACTTTATTTGGAGATTAAGTATAATTTCAAGAGATCTGTATAGGTTCAAGTAGATTGGGGTGGACTTGTGATGGTTAATGTTAAGTGTCGACTTGATTAGATTGAAGGATGCCTAGATAGGTGGTAAAGTATTGTTTCTGGTTGTGTCTGTGAGGGTATTGCCAGAGGAGATTAACATTTGAGTCAGTGGACTGGTGGAGGAAAACCCTCCCTCAGTGTGGGAGGGCACCATCCAGTCAGCTGCCAGCATGGCTAGAACAAAGCAGGCAGAAGAAAGTGGGATAAACTAGCTTGCTGCATTTTCTGACTTTCATCTTTCCTCCATGATGGATTCTTCCATCCATTCCTCTTGCCCCGATGTTAGACATTTTTCCCTCATTAGCAGTTTCTCTCTCTTTCATTCTTTCTCTCCTCTCTCTCTCTGCATGTGTGTGCGCTTGTGTACATGGGTATATGTATTTGTTTAATGAATGAGTTTTCAACTTTTATTTAATTAATTTTGTTTTCACAGACAAGGTGTCACTTCGTCACCCAGGCTGGCGGTGGCACAATCATAATTCACTACAACCTCGAAATCCTAGACTTAAGCCAATCCTCCCACCTTGGCCTCCTGAGTAGCTGTGGCAGCAGGCATGCCCCATGATGCCCAGTCAATTTTTTTTCACAGAAATGGGGTATTGCTATGTTGCCTAGCTGGTCTCAAACTCCTGGCTGCAAAAGATTCCTCTGCCTTGGCCTCCTTAAGTGCTAGGATTACAGACATGAGCCACCATGCCTGGCCCATTATTTTTAAATAACTACCTCTAGTGTGTGCGAGGAATGCTCCTAGGTACTGGAAACATGGTCATAAGCAGACAGACAGTATTTTTGCTCTAAAAAGGGCTTACTTTCTAAGAGGAAATGGGATAGAATAAAGATATGATGAACAATATATTCTTGAAAGAGACTTCGTTCGGCCAGGTGCGGTGGCTCATGTCTGTAATCCCAGCACTTTGGGAGCCCAAGGTGGGCAGATTATGAGATCGGGAGATCGAGACCATCCTGGCCGATATGATGAAACCCTGTTTCTACTAAAATACAAATAATTAGCTGGACGTGGTGGCGCATGCCTGTAGTCCCAGGTACTCAGGAGGCTGAGGCAGGAGAATTGCTTTAACCCAGGAGGCGGAGGTTGCAGTGAGCTGAGGATGCAGTGAGGTGAGGTTTCATCACTGCCCTCCAGCCTGGTGATAGAGCAATACTCCATCAAAAGAAAAGAGAAAGAAAAGAAAGAAAGAGAGAAAGAAAGAGAGAGAGAGAGAGAGAAAGAGAGAGAGAGAGAGAGAGAAAGAAAGAGAGAAAGAAAGAAAGAAAGAGGAAGGAAGGAAGGAGGGAAGAAAGGGGAAGGAAGAAAGAGGGGAAGGAAGGAAGGAAGAAGGAAGGAAGGAAGAAAGAAAAGAAAAGGAAGGAAGGAAGGAGAGAAGGAAAAGGAAGGAAGGAAGAAAAGAAGGAAAGAAAGAAAGAAAAGAAAGAAAGAGGAAGAAAGAAAGAAAAAGAAAGAAAGAAAGTATGTTGAGTAAAAGAGGTAGGATACTGTGCAGGAGCATGACGGAAAGTGTAATGGGAACTGGGATGGGATGCATTTGCACGGTCAGGGAAGACCTCATTAAATGGTGGTAAGAGAAAAGAACTTAAAAGAAGCTGTCATCTATGATCTCTGACCCAACGGCCCTGCTTCCTCTTCCTCTGTGCCCTGATTCTGTCTACTTGTGGTGAGATCATGTGCTGCAGCAGTCCAGCCCACCAGGAGAGAAGTATTATTTAATTCAAGCAAATCCTGATAATGCCCATGCCCAGAGTCCTTGCCAGAGGTGATCTGGACACTCTTACGTAAGTTTGAACAATGAGATATAAAGGGGCATCTCCTGAGGGCTTTATCAGAAATGTTTCTTCATTCATGGGAGAGGACACACAATCAGAAAGTCAGCTGCGTGGACAGGCTGTATGTGAAGGAACTACATCCACCTGTGACCACAAGGATTGTTGCTTACAAGTTGGATGGAACAGTTGTCTTGACGACATGATTAAGCACTGAATCTATCCACGACAAGTTAATGTCTGGACTTTCCACTACAGACAAAATAAACCTACTCTTGCTCAAATCTTTTTTATCTAGGACATTGTAACTGATACAGAAGTGATCCAATGACTGATCTGTTTCTTTCTGTGTTTGTGTTTGTGATTGTGATTGTGATCGTGCATGTGTGTGTGCATTTTTATTACACATGGAAAAAGAGTACTCTTATAGGGATCATGCTTCTATTATAAATTGAGTATAAACATTTCTTAAGAAGATTATATAGTATGACAAAGAGCTAGAATTAGAGAAATATTAAAGTATTGGGATATTTAGATAATGAGAAGTCAGTGGAGCTGTATGATTAAAGAAAACAACAGTGGAGGAAGCTAGCTAAAATTCTGTGTGCTGGTTTGTCATTTCTTATACAAGAAACCATTATGAATCTGTAATATCTATGTCTCTGGGCCAAAGAGATTTGTTCTTCAAATCACATATTTGTTTTGTGGTTATTATCAGGCGTTCAGCAACGAATGGCCAAGATTTTAGTGGGCCTATGTCATATTTTTAATTCTGTGTGTTTAAATTATGTGTATTTACGAATAATCAATTCTTTACTAATATGTATGTGTGTGTACCTATTTATCTATCTATCTAATCTATCTATCTTTATGTATGTACCAGTAACTTTTCATTCCATTCCTATAAAAGCTCTAAAGTGTCCAATAACAAGTAGCTCAACAGACGTTTCTCTTTAGAAGTGTTCAGGCCTAATTCCAAATCAAGACCTATAGCAGTTTTTCCAGCAATGTCTGCGAATGTACTCTCTGCCTCCTCCTTCTGTCTGGAGAGCCGCAGCATCCTTCTCGTGGTTATGAATGCTAATGCTCATCTGGGACATAGGGGTATTTATGCCACCTACCGGCTATTTTGGAAAAATGCGATTCAAATACCAGATGTCTTCTTGCAAAAATTTAGAATGTAGGCAATCTTGGTTTGTTTTCAGAGTATGGAGCTATCTTTCATGTTCTTTGAAAACATGCAAAATGGCATGTTGCTATTCAACTTTAAACGTACAGCTCAGCTTTCTCTTTGTAGCAGTGGAACTAAAAGTTATGAGACAGCAGAAAGTCATTCTTACCCATTTGCAAAAGTATGAATGTACCTAAATTATCTCATATGTTATATTCTCTTTATCCAGGTTAAAATGGTCACTTATAAAGTTATGGATATGACTTGGACTTGTGTTACTTTTGGAGGCAAAGGGATCAAAATGTTTTCAAAGATTAAATAAAATGTCACTTCCTCTGCTTCAAAGTCCAGCTCACCGTAGATATGGTCTATATGAGCATTAGTTATATCCTCTCAACATTAGTTATATTCTCTGGAAAAAAATAATGTATATCTTTTCTACACAAAATGCTTCTTTTCACTAACTCAAAAAAAGTCAGCTGTCTTTTTCTGGGTCATTTTTCTTTGAAAGTCAGTAACAGGAACTTCGATGAGAAATTTTAGAAACTGCTCACCTTTCTCTTAGATAAAAATAGCATGGATATGGATGTACATGAAAATTAATACTTTTACCATATAAAAATTATTGTTACGAGAAAAAAAAAAAAAAAAAACAAGCCATGGGCAGATTTTCAAATTGCCTTTCTCACAAAGGACCTGTATAAGAAAAAAAGAACACCCAAAACATAACAATAATTAAAAAATTCGAATTAAAAAATGAACAAACTACCTAAACAGGTGTTTCAGTAAATAAGGCATGCTGAGGCCAAATATGCATATAAGAAATGCTCAAAATCATTTGTGTAAGTACAAATTAAAATCACAGTGATAGTCCAAGATTCACTGAGTAGATTGGAATGTTTAATTAAAACATACTGACAGACCAGGCATGGTGGCTCACAACTGTAATCTTAGCACTTCGGGAGGCTGAGGCAGGTGGACCATCTGAGGTCATGAATTCAAGACCACCCTGGCCAACATGGCGAAACCCATGTCTACTAAAATTACAAGGATTAGGCATGTGTGGTGGCAGGTGCCTATAATCCCAGGTGTTCAGGAGACGGACGCAGGAGAATCACTTGAACCCAGCGGGGCAGAGGTTGCAGTGAGACAAGATCATGCCATTGCACTCCAGCTTGGATGACAGAGCGAAACTCCGTCTTGAAAACAAACAAACAAACAAACATACTGACAATAGGAAGTGATGGTTAGGGTACAAAGCACCTCTCATATACTCTTGCTGGAAATGCAAAATGACTCACCATTATGGAAAACAATATAGTAATTTATCATAAAGTTAAAAATACCCTTGTCATATGGCCTAGAAATCCCATTTAGTACTTACCAAAGTGAAAGTCACACAAAAAGTTCTGCACACATGTTTATAGCAGCAATATTCATAGTCATCAAAAATTGTGTATGAAAGCATGCTGAATATTTGATGTATGGATAGATAAACTATAAATGTTTATTGTATAAACATCTATATAATAAAGTGTTATTCAGTTATGAAAAGAATTATTGACTCACCAAAAGATTAATCTTAAATTCATTTTGCTATATGAAAGAAGGAGATTTGAGAGCTACATAGTACTTGATTCAAATTACATATGTTTTACATATGTGTGTGTGTGTGTGTGTGTGTGTGTGTGTATAAAACTTTACAGAAAAGGCAAAAATATAGGGATAGAAAAAAGATTACTGGGTTCTCAGGGTGGAATGAGAAGTTCATTAAAACTGAGCAGCAGAATAAAATATTTGTGGTGATAGAATTGTTTTTAGCACAACCATGATGGTAGATGCAATTCTATACATTTGTCAAAAACAATACAACACCACAAAAGTGGATTGTATACTGTATGTAAACTTTAAATGATTAACCAGAATTTGGAAGAAGTATTCTATAAATAGAATACAAATATATGACATATAAATAAACATAAGCTGGGGCAGTGGCTCGCACCCGTAATCCCAGCACTTTGGGAGGCCAAAGCAGGTGGATTATCTGAGATCAGGATTCGAGATCAGCCTGGCTAGCATGGTTAGGAAAAGATAGGCAGGAAACCCTGTCTTTTCCTAAAAAAATATAAAAAATTAGCCAGGCATGTTGGTGGGCCTGTAATCCCAGCTAATCAAGAGGCTGAGACAGGAGAATCACTTGAACCCAGGAGGCAGAGGTTGCAGTGAGACAAGATCGTGGCATTTTACTCCAACCTGGGCAACAAGAGCGAAACTCCATCTCAAAGGAAAAAAAAAAAGAAAGAAAGAAACATAGACATATCAAGGGTGAGAAAGCATATTAATCTGTTTTCACACTCCTGATGAAAGACACACCTGAGACTGGGCAATTCACAAAGGAAGGAGGTTTAATTGACTTATAGTCCCACATGACTGGGGAGGCCTCACAATCATGGTGGAAGGTGAAAGGCATGTCTCACACGGTGGTAGACAAGAGAAGAGAGAACTTGTGCAGGGGAACACCTCTTTCTAAAACCATTAGATCTCATGACACTCATTCACTATCAGAACAGTATGGGAAAAACCCATCCCCATGATTCAATTACCTCCCACAGGGTTCCTCTCACAATAGGTGGGAACTCAAGATGAGATTTGGGTGGGGACACAGCCAAATCATATCAGGAAGGAAATAAACCAAGTAATTTTGGAAACCCCTATTTTGATGGGATACTTTAAGGCTGAAGGAGAAAAAAAACACTGACACAAAATGTATACTCAACCTAATAAATCTATTTTTTTCCAGTAATATGAGTCAGCAATTCTGAAAGTACTTTTTGTATATAATAAGAATGGACAATTAAGTTAATATATTGTGTTCAATGAAAGCCATTTTCTCACTCTTAGAAGAGGTACAAATAAGAAAAGGCGAAGGGCTGGAATGAATGGATCTTAGTGTTTAGGAATAGACACAGATGTTTCATTATAAGAGGTATCGTTATAAGCATCATGTTTTTTAAAGATGGATGGATAGATGGAAAGAGAGAGAAATGATAGATCTATAGACAGTTCTGTGTCTGCATTGGTTGGTATGTACGCATATGTCTCCTTGCTCTGTCTGCTGAGCTCTAGATACAATGACACTCCACTAGAAATATGCATACCTAGAACCTAGATCTTGGTTTCTAAATATAATTCTTCAATGAAAACAACCAGAGTTGCTTAGAGGATTGGTTAACTCCATGGCTGGGGTGGGTTAAATCCAAGATGAACCTGGAATAAAATGTTATTCTGGAAAATAAGGAAGGGGAATGTTGAAAGAGTACAAGAGCCAACCTGAGATAAGCTCCTAATGGCCAAAGCTGGAACAATGTAAACAACAAAATCAATAATATTGGATAAAATCCACAGAATAAAATGAGTATGCACAAGTTCATACTAATCAAAGTAAATATTTAAATAAATGAATAAATGAGGAAGAAAGGACAGCTCTTCCTTACAGAAAAACTTCCATTGATAAATACAAAAGAGTGGAAAATGGAAAACTGCCATTAACAAAAGATGAAATTATTGCAGGCAAGTTCTACAAAGAAATAGTAAAACGAATAAGCAAAATCACTAGAAAAATCAGGACATTTACTAACTGGAAAGAGAAAATTAGTAATTTCCAGTACAGAAACCCAGCGGACACCTTCTTAACCAAGCGGTCAAGGTTAATGCCATCAATATAAGCATCACATATTCCCTGACAGATGCACTGAGAAGAGCAAATTATTTCCGTGACATTCTTGCCAAAAATGCTTAGCCTCAATTGAGGCTTGAGAAAAGTCTGACTAACCCAAATTGAGAGACATTCTACAAAACAGCATACTGTAATTTTTCAAAAGTGTCAAGGTCATGAAATATGAGGACAGACAGAAGCCCTGAAACAAATTGGAGAAGACTAAGAAAACCTGACAACTAAATACAACGTGTATTTTTTTTTTTTTTGATACTGGAACCAACAAAGTGGAAAAACTGGGGAAATCCAAATAAAGTATTTAATTTAATGTTGTTTTACCCATGTTAATTATTTAGCTTTAATTATACTATTATGTCAGGCAAGATGTTAACATTACGGGAAGCCAGATGAAGGGCATATGGAAATTTTATGTATTGATTTTGTAATTTTTCAAAATAAAATTTAAAAATATTATTATCTCCTACTATTTTAAGATCGCTGTTTTATCACTATTTTTTTTTAATCAAGGTTTGTGTGCGTTTGGGTGTGTTTGTGTGTGTGTATTGTCATTCTGAATTTAGAAGTTTGTGTGTTCCTTTTTAGTAATTTCATCTATATTTTCAAACATTTCTGGATTGCATTGTCTGGTTTTCTTTGTATTTAAAATATTTTTATTTGTCATTATATTTTATTTTTTACTCAAGATGTTATTTTTTTACTTCTCTCAGTTGTTCTTGATTGTGTTGAAAGGTCTACCTGAAATAGTGGCTTTTTAGGACAAACTTTTCATTGTATTAATGTATTATTTTATTTGTCATATTTTAAATATATTTTTACTTTTTTTTGAGATGGAGTCTTGCTCCATCACCCAGGCTGGAATGCAGTGGTGCGAGCTTGGTTCACTGCAACCTCTGCCTCCTGGGTTCAAGTGATTCTTCTGCCTCAGCCTCCCAAGTAGCTGAAATTACAGGCACCTGCCACCATGTCCAGCTAATTTTTGTATTTTTAGTAAAGACAGCGTTTCATCATGTTGGCCAGGCTGGTCTTGAACTCCTGACCTCAAGTGATCCACCCACCTCAGCCTTCCAAAGTGCTGGGATTACAGGCATAAGCCACCACACCTAGCCTATTTACATATTTATTAATTATGCTGTAATCCTTCATACTTTCTTTTTATCCATTTTATTAAATTACAAGCTATAAATATTCCTGTGATTTTTTATCTAGAAATTTTGATAAATACAACAATTTTATATTACCTCTCCTAGATAACTTGTAAATTTTCATTTTTAGTGAATCTTTAAGTCCGGTGTGATTTAGAAGTGTATTTTTGAAATTCTCAAGTATATGGCTTTTTCGTTATTATTTTTCTAACTCCTGAATTTTATTTCTAAATTCATGCCACTATGGTCAGTGAACATGCTTTT
Source organism: Plecturocebus donacophilus (assembly GCA_004027715.1). Classification (NCBI taxonomy): domain Eukaryota; kingdom Metazoa; phylum Chordata; class Mammalia; order Primates; family Pitheciidae; genus Plecturocebus; species Plecturocebus donacophilus. Next base: position 79,798 of record PVKP010000884.1, on the reverse strand, counting down.
AAATGTGTTATTTTAAGGGATATAATAAATTTTCTTTTTGATCAATTACATAATCTTTCTGTGAATATTTCCTTTGTGATTAATACATATATAATGCTTTTTAACTGTGTTAAATTCTGCATAGTCGTGTACTTAACTTTCTTCTCCTAGAGCTATATGTATAAATAATCACAATGATTGCTAATTCTTCAGTGTTTCATTCTAATTTTATTTCTTTCTGTTTTGCGTGTTTTGAGGTTACGTTATTTTTTGGATGTACAGGTTTATGATTTTTAAAGCTTCTTTCAGGATAACTTTTTTTTCCCCCCAGACTTTAATGGTCAACAATTGACTAGGTATAAAATTCTGGGTAAGATTTTTCAAGAGGACGTTTTAACCTCAAGTTTCTGAAGGTATTACACTGTTGTATTTTCTATGCAGTATTACTGAAAAGGAGACCTTTGTCAGTCTAGCTTTTGCGTCGTTCTAGAGACATTTTCCTCCCTTGGAAGCTCCTAGGTTTCCTTTCCTCCCTCTTATTCTTTATCCTTGAATATCTGTCAAGGGGCTAGTTTTTTTTATTTTCATATCTTACTTGGCCCTCAGCAGATCCTTTCAATCTAAATACTCAGGTATTAGTTCTTCATGATTCTCACCTATTATTACTTTTAACGCCAATCCCTTTCCATTTTTCTTCTTTAATTTTGCAAGGATCAAGTTTCCAGAACTTCTGAGCATGTTTTATCTCACTCAATTTTTCTTTTTACCTTTTCTTCTCTATCAGTTTTGTATTATCGATAGTTTTGTATTCTGCGAAAACTACTCAATGTGGTCTTCCAGGTGGCATTTTTTTCCTTATTTTTATCCACTTATTTGTACCATCCCTTAAGCTTCAAAAAGTTATCAGGAATGCATGTGTATATGTAAATGTTGCCGTACAATACCTATATTATTTTTAGTTGTCAGCCTGATCTTGCTTCATAAATGTGACATCCTCACTTATCTTCCTAAAGATATTAATTATGCTTAACTTAATGTCCTATTTTGTTGGTTCTATTGAATTTTTTAGAGATACAGGTTCTCCTGCTCATTGAGCTTTTTGACCCTATTTACCATTTTGTCTTTGCCTAAGTATCTGTTGACCACACCTTTATCTTTGTAATTGAGAGTGCTGGTGAAATTGCCTCTGCTATCTCTTGTGTATCAGCCCATGGAAATGTGGGGAGTCCCTTTTACTCTCAACATAGTCGCCTGAGATAGGTTAGTGTGAGAATATACCACAAATGAAATACCTTAGTAGCTATTTTTCTGGATCTGAGTGATCTTTTTATTTCCATCCTTTACCGCACATCAGGGACACACTGTCCTGTATGTCTAACACAGGTTTCATCCTGCTGCAAGCAGATTCCTTGCTGCTTCTGCCTGGACCAAGGGCTGAAGGTATCAGTCACTTGCTGCCTGACCCGGAGGCCTGTCCTTTTTTTCGCGTCTGTCTCCTCTCCATTGAGCTGCTGTGCTCACTCTTAGCGGCTATACCTGGCTCTTAATTCTGAGCTTTTGTTTGCTTATTCTGTATTTTCTATCACATGCACATTTCACTTCTTGTTTACTAGGTTGTTTCTCCATGAACATATGGAGAAGTAACTGCATGTAGGTGTTTTTAGAATTTACTATTGTTCCAACAATTTATTTTATAGGAATGAAAATGTTGCAGAGTGTGTTCAAATTGGATCACCTTGAAATTTTTTCTGGAGTCAAACCATAAGAAGTTCTCATTTCTGGAGGTCCGAAACAGTTGCATGGTGGCAATTTTATATGTTTCCATTCCAATAATGTATTAATCACACTCTTCCTTACAGCATGTATTTTGTGTATGGTTGTCGTGTCCTTCCTAAGTTATTAGTAAACACAAGTGCTGCAGTTGTGTATAACTCAGTGTTTTATTTTCTGAAGTAGTTGTTAGGTCCTTGAGCAGAATAAGTTCTCAAAAACACACAATAAAGAAACACAACATAAATTGTTTCTATGTATCTTTGTGGATATGGCTGTGTTACAGCCCCATATTTTAGATGTAATTTTTCCAAACATAAAACAAGATGAGTAGATGTGGGCTTATTGTTTGCATCTGGATGGGGACAGGAATGTACCAACAACTCTCTGTGTATATCATATGTGGTTTCAACCTGTGCCATTTTCAGGAACGTATCTATAACTTCAGTTGACCTAAAATTTCAGGGATGTAAATATTAGAGTATTTTCCTGGGGTATTCTATGGCTGTCAAATTTATGCACTAGAAAAATTGTCGTTATTTTAATTTTCAAAAATTCTAGATCCCAACCAAAAGTAATTTTTCTTTCATTCCCAGAAAGTTTACAACAATCTTTGGATAAAGAACTTTTGAGCTTTTTGGTCTCTTCCTCCTGTAGCCTTGGGTTTGAGGTTCATCTGGTTTCTCCTTTGGGAAACTCTCTCTTGGAAAAATTTTCCATCAAATCTTGCATATTTCTCCTCCTGGAGGAGTCTTCCCCTCTTACATACTGGCAGTCCCTACCCACATTCAGGGGATTTAAGACAAAGGTATACATATTTTTCACCAGCTCTTGGCTTACTCCATCCTGCTTTCTGATAATTTTTTTTTTTTTAGTTTAATTGGGTCGAAATAAAGACACATATTACTCAAGCCAGGGAAAATCATGCCTAGAAGAGTTTGTTCTTCCTTCAACTGAGAAGGTTCAGAGGCCCTGGCTTCAAGATGAGATTCTTAAGTAACTGAAAATAATTTAGTCACATTACTATTCGAGGCTACCCTTGAAGAATAAATTTCTGATAACATTTGCTTGGCGTTATTGGTGTCTTCCCTTTGTATTTCAGTTGGCACCATTTAAGCAGTCTAAATGAAATCATTCCAGAAACACAAAAATTACTTATCACAATAGCATTTTAATCTGGTATTTTTAATTTCCTTATAAAAGTCACTTCTTTTTAAGTAGAGTACTGTTTTAAGATCCAGATCTCCAAACTTATAGTTCTCATTGTCAGAAATGAATTTTCTATTTATTAAATAATGATAACAACACAACAACTAACACACAGGGTAGATTCAGAATTTATGGAGCCGCCGGGTGTGGTGGCTCACGCCTGTAATCCTAGCACTTTGGGAGGCCGAGGTGGGTGGATCACCTGAGGTCAGGAGTTCAGGACCAGCCTGGCCATCATGGTGAAACCCCATCTTTAAAAAAAGAAAAAAAGAAAAAAAAAGAATTTGTGGAGCCTTGAAACATTTATGATTTTAGGAATTCTCTTCAAGGAAAAGAATATAAAAAGGGAAGGAGTATTTATTCAATATGAGAAAAGGAATAAAAATTGCAATTTGTGAAAAGCTGACAGACAAAAACAACCACTGAATCTGGAAAAGCATCACAATATTTTTATTAATTGCTGCTTGATCTTTGTTTTCCCCTAATACTTTGGCTCAATCCTCCTTTATAACCTGTCCCTATGATCAGTATTTATTTTTTATTATTGCTAGTTTGGAACATTTTTCTTTGACCCTCACCCCTCTTAAATGTAATGCCATGTATAATTTTAGAATTGCCCATTTGAGAGAAAATCTAAGTGGGTTTTTTCATGTGTGAACTGTTTTCATGTGCATTGCAGGTTTTTCAGTTCCTTCCCAGAATTCCAGTTGATCCTGTTTTGCAAGATCTGCCACAAAAATATTTTTTAAATGTCTGAAACATTCTTTATACACCTATTTCAAAATAGATTTCAAGGAGGAGTGAGCTTCTTTCTGTGTGATGAGGTTTTGTTGGGAAACAAATCGACCATTCATTTTTACGTTGCTGAGGATGGGAAGAGCCTTCTTCAGGCTACCTTCTGGTCTATTTATTCCAAGTCTTGCTGCCCGCTTGCTGTTCCCACACGTTTGGTGAGAGGGGCTGCTGGGCGTTTCATTTCACAGTGCTTCCCCTGCTCCAGGACCTGCATGTCACTCTGCAAAGTGAGTTGGCGCAAGAAGTATAGGCGTGTTTTTGGAAGCCCTGGACACGCTGGGATGGCTAGCAGTAATTCATAATACTCAAAGTGACTGCGAATCGTGTAAATATATTCCACTAAATCCAAACTACGTGTGCCCCCAGTCACCCTCTTCTTTGTTGGATTTCAGTAATGCGTGTGAGCATGCAAGAGCAGCAAGCAAGAGGGGAAACATGTCAGCACGTGGGGGTGGTCAGATGAGAGGAGTCAGCAGAGGTAGGCAAGAGCGGTTAAAATACTGCACCCTGACAAATCTCATCAAAAAACCTATGGCCGTATCACACTGTCCCAGTCACTTCCTGGAATTTTTTTTTTTTTTTTTTTTGAGACAGAGTCTCACTCTGTGGCCCAGGCTGAAGCGCAGTGGCGTGATCTCGGCTCACTGTCCCCTCCACCTCCCAGGTTCAAGCGATTCTCCTGCCTCATCCTCCTGAGTATCTGGGATTACGGGTGCACACCACCACGCCCGGCTGGTCTTGAACTCCTGATCTCAGGTCATCTTCCTGCCTTGGCCTCCCATAGTTCAGGGAATACAGGTGTGAGCCACCGCACCTGGCTTCTTCCTGAACTTTGAAAGAAGCCTGTGCAAATAAGGAACATGGGCTTGGCTCAGTATATTCATTCACAGCAATGCACTGCAGTTAAAACAAAGCTGTTCATAGTTAAAAGCAGTACTAAGACTATACTTTTTCTTTTTCCATTGTCCGGTGCCTCCCCATTTTCAGTCTCCTTTATTTTGCCTCTAGAAAGACATTTTCAGTGATATTTAAGCACATACACTATAAGAACTTAACCGAAAGGAATGTAATGTGAACTGTTTTTTGTAGGTAGCAATTTCCAGCCTCCAAATGACTCTTTTCAAATTCTGGAATTCTCATATTACATTGGCAGCGCCATATGTAGGACTTTGTTACTATTGGCTATACCTATGGTACATTTGAAAGGCACCACCTTAAGTTAATGTCATTAGTAGATTGTGGATGGCTTAAAAGAACACCTGAGTGTGTTGGGAAAAGCCACAGAGACACCATTGTGTTGTCTCTTTGAATTAACACTCTGCTATGACTTTTGTGGTTATTATTGTGAAGATAAGCAATGAAAATTCACTTGTGATTTTTCTGGAATTGTAGATTTCTAGAATTGTAAATGTCCAACATTATTGCAAATATGCATCAGTTTTCAGTGGATATAATTCTACTCCATTTGACTACAATGACCATGGAGATGCTGTGTAGCAATGTGCACTTTCAGCGGCCTGTTCTAAGCTTTTGAATAACATCATGTTTAAACACCTTGGCATGAAGTGATTCTCGATAGCTGTGGTAACTTGAAATGCTTAAAAAGAATGTAGAAAACATATACATCTAATTTAAAAATGAAGTTTAGCATCATTCCGGTTTTGTAATGGTGTTTGGTTTTCTTCTAGATTGTATAATCTTACAGATCCGTTAAGCCTTTGGAATCTGTTTTTCTCTTTTATTAAAAACAGCAGTTTTGCAAAAGCTGCTTGTTTGGGGCTACATCTAAAGAAGTATTTTCTATGTGTGGCCCAATAGGAATTCAATTATACCTTCCAAATAATGGATGTCTATTTTATTCAAGGTTGTGTTCTATGCTATGAGAAATTAGATTATGATTTTCGATTCTCATTAGCTTGTAACCAACGGAAGATAGATAATGGCACAAATGAGAACTTGCTTTCTCCAGAGGAGTTCATGCTGTTAAAAAAATAAAGAAAGAAAAAAATGTCTAAATGTTTTTGATAATATGCAATGTAAGTCCTCTCTCTCTCTCTACGTAATCTTTCATTCTCTTACACACATACACACACAGACACACATACACACAAGCATTCACATATAAAACCACTATCAATAAAGCAATGCTTACTTAGCTTTATTATTATTTATCATTAGCTTTATTATTTAATAGTTAGTGAAATAAAAGCCAATGCAAAGTGGCAAAAGAATAATCAGAAGTGCAGTATTGGAAAAGTAATCCCACTTACTGATTGCATCTGCTTTTATTTTACACCTGTAAACTCCTAAAAAAAAAAGCATTGCAGAGAAGAAGTTGACTGTGTGAGTCAAGGTTCTCTAGAGGGAGAGAAGTAATGGAAAATATGTACATATGAAAGGGAGTTTGTTAAGGAGATTGACTCACAGGATCACAAGGTGAAGTCCCTCAATAGGCCATCTGCAAGCTGAGGTGCAAGGAGCCAGTAGTGGCTCAGTCCAAGTCTCAAAACTTCAAAAGTGGGGAAGCCGACAGTGCAGCCTTCAGTCCGTGTCTGGACACCCTAGAGCCCTTGGCAAACCACTGGTGTAAGTCTAAGAGTCCAAAAGCTGAAGAACTTCTTAGAGTATGATGTTTGAAGGCAATAGACATCCAGCACAGTAGAAAGATGAAGGCAGAAGGACTCAGCAAGGCTGCTCATTTTACCTTCTTGACTGTCTGCTTATACTAGCCAAGCTGGCAGCTGGTTGGCTGGTGCCCACCGAAATTGAGGGTGTCTGCCTCTCTCAGTCCACTGACTCAAATGTTAATCTTCTCTGACAACACCCTCACAGATACACCCAGAAACGATACTTTGCATCCTTTAATTCAATCAAGTTGACACTTAATATTAACCATCAAAAGTTCACTCCTTATGAACTTGAACCCATAAACATCTCCTGAAATCACACATAATCCCTAAGTGAGGACAATAATAAGGTTATAATTGTGCCTGACATAATACAGTTATCTCTCCTACAACCAGAAGCTCACTAATCCTTAATCTAAATGCTATTACATAAAGTTAACAATACTTAAATGCTGATATGAAGTCAATAAATCTTATGTCAAATGACAAAGAAAAAAGAAAGGAAATACAATAATGCTATTTTTCTTGGTACAAGTGTTTATATGCACAAAGATATTTTTAATAAAATAAGTAGGTAATATTTATGACAATTACAGTTCTCCTTTCTGTAACTGGTTGCGTGGTTGTAGCTGGTATGGATGACTACCATCTTCTACTACCCATTCTGTATTACCTTTACCTTCAGCAAGCACCTCAGTAGGTTGTGGCTTTTTACCTGGTAGAATGACCCAATCCCTCATCCTGAAGCATCTCGTCCATTTGTAATCCTGCCTGGATAGGGTTGTTGTAGTTTCCCATTGATCTTAATCATAGGGCCTGGTAATACCAAGAGATACCCCAAGACATCTCCTGTATTCCACACATACTCTTCCTTACCTCCATTGTGGAGTAGCAGACTGATTTCATCTTCATAGTCCTAGTGAATCACCCCAGCCAACAGTGTAACTCCCTTCTTACCCTGTTGACTTACAGATAGGAGGAGCTGAAAGTTTCTGGGTGGCAATCTTAACTTCCAGTTAAATGGAAACATTGTTGTGTCTCCTAGTGGCAGCATTCCTCCCATTGGAGCTAAGACCGCTAGGCCAGCAGAATGTAAAGTTACAGGAACAGGAAGCAAAAATTTCGCTACTGGGTCACCAGGGGTGATGGTTTGTGGTGCCGCTTGCACTTCTATCCCTTGATTTCTGGACCCGTGAATCCTGGCTATGGGAGAAATAGTACCATATCTTGGATGATGATTCAGGGCATACACAGATTCCTGGAGAACTTTGCCTATCCACAAATCTCTTTCCCAAATTTCTTTGTCACCAATTTTTAAATCATGCTTCTTCTGAGTCCCTGATCAACCAGTACAGCCCATGAATCAGTATATAATCACACATCTGGCCATTAAGTGTACAACCAGGTACACCGCTTGAAGTTCTGCCCACTGAAAAGATTTCCCTTCACCACTGTCCTTCAGGTATGTCCTAGAAAGGGGCTGTATGCTGCAGCTGTGCACTTCCGGGTGGTGCCTGCATATTGTGCAGAACTCTCCGTACACCAGGCCCTAGTCTTCTCTTCCTCTGTCAACCGATCATAGGAAACTCTCCATGAGGTCATCGATGCAGGCTGGAGGAGAGAAGGCAGGGTGGGTGGGGACCACGGGCATTTGAATCTCTTTCTCGCGTAACTTAATTGTGCCTTCAGGACCAGCTCGAGCCCCATCACATATATACCACTTCCATTTGATGATGGAATGCTAAGGTGAATGTCCAACTTGATGGCTTGGTTGGTAGAGAAAGAACCCAGTTCCTGATAGGCAGTTCGGGTTGCATGGTGACTTGTTGACTTATAGTCAAATGTTCAATTTCTACCAAAGCCCAATAACAGGCCAATAGCTGTCTCTCAGAAAGAGAGTAGTTATCTGCAGAAATGGCAAGACCTTACTTTATATTCCGAGAGGCTCCGCTGTGATTTACCTATGGGGGCCTGCCAAAGGCTCCAAACAGCATCCCTATCTGCCATCGACACCTCAAGCACCTTTGGATCTGCTGGGTCATATGGCCCAAGTGGCAGAGCAGCTCGCCCAGCAGCCTGGACCTGTTGCAGAGCATTCTCCTGTTCTGGATGCCACTCAAAACTGGCAGCCTTTTGGGTCACTAGATAAGCAGGTCCAAGTAACATATCAGAACTACGAAATATGATTATGACCAATGAAAAAAACTAGCAAGATAGATGGGTAAAAAAATAAATGTAAAGATTAATTGTACTATTTCTAGAAATAATGAACTAAGAATAAAATGGAAATAATTTTATATGCAATAGGACAGAAATATAATAAAAATAAGTCTAATAGATATGGGTAAAACCTATATGACACCTAAGATATATTTTAATAGTTAAGGAAATAAACAGAAGCTTGTTTTAGGTAAGAAAATCCAAAATTGTGTTACCAATTCTCGGCAATTGATCTCTATCTTCCAGAGATCATTTGTAAAAATTAAATACTAAAATAATCACAAAACCATGAGAAAGAGTAGTGAAGTGTGAAATTAGTAGTTACAAAATTAGAACATGAAACTGTAGTGATTATAACTCTTTGATACTAAAAAAGAAATACATTTACTGCATAATAGATCTCCTAGAAGTTGACAATAGATCAATAGACAGATAATTTCATTTATAAAATATTGTCATGTTATCATCAGTGGAAAAGAGAGGTTAGATTTTTTTAACCACATCTTATTACAAAATAAATATTTAAAAATGAAATCATAGACTGGGCACAGTGGCTCACATCTGTAATCCCAGCACTTTGGGAGGCTGAGGTGGGCAGATCACCTGAGGTTGGGAGTTCAAATCAGCCTGACCAACATGGAGAAACCCTGTCTCTACTAAAAATACAAAATTAATCGAGCGTGGTGGCACATGCCTGTAATCCCAGCTATTTGAGAGGCTGAGGCAGGAGAATTGCATGAACCTGGGAGGCAGAGTTTGCAGTGAGCTGAGATCGTGCCATTGCACTCCAGCCTGGGCAACAAGAGCAAAACTCTGCCTCAAATAAAAAAATAAAATAAAATCCTAAAGGTACCTGAAGAAAAATGGATGTGCTGAAGTCTGGAAAGCTTTTTTTTTTTTTTTTTTTTTTTTAGTAGAACCCTAAGTCTATAAATCACAAACAAACAACAAAAATGTTAGTGATTTTGAAAACCTACATACTAGCATAAAACAAAACATAACTTAAAGTAATGTTGAAGCTTATTGGAAAAAAGTTGCTATTTCAATAGTTTATCACTAAAGTACTACAATTATCATCACCTCATCTCCACCTAATGAATAAAAATAAATTATTTCAAAGTTTATAAAAGCACAACAATTATTTGGAAGACAGGGTAAACACACAATAAAGTTTTTATTCCTGAGACTTAAGTTGGGTAGGTTTACATTTTCATCAAGGAAAACAAAAGTATGATGTTAAATTCAAGTTCTATTCACTGTACCTTGGGAGATTCCCTCCACCCTTGGTAAAAAGTTTTATTATCTAAAATCACACACATTACATGTGCTTATACAATGCCCATTTTGCCAAAGATGGCTTCTCTAAAATTCTAAATTTATTTTCTCCATCTTCAGATTGTTCAAAACATTGCAACAAAAATTACAAAAAAAGGTAGTTGAGAGTAATTGGACAGTGAAAGAGATGACCAAACTCTGTACCAGGTCAAATGATATTAAGGAGTAAAAGTTTCTATGATCTCTCATAAATCACCAAGAAAATGGGCTATTGTGACCAAAGTTTTTTGTCAGGGACCCCTTAATATCATCCTGGTATCTTCACCATGATCAGTATATTCCACGATCATTCTGAAGTACACCTATAATAGTTGAAGACGTAATAACATTTTTCCAAAAAAATGATTCTATTGTCCTAAATCATTTGGCCAGTTTACTTCATAACTACCTCTTCGACTGAATTTCAATACTGGCAAATATACTTTTGGTTTTCTCATTTATCTTTCTTTCCTCTATAAGACGCATAGTTTATAATTCGACAAAATGTGCCTCTATTAAGTTGAAGTAATGCCTTCATTGCTTCACCACTCTTCACAAAGGCAAAGGAGACAATCCACTGCCAACTACCTCATCTCTAAACCGTCTTTTATATCCCTAATTCTTCCTTCCTGTTGGACCTGATATACTTTCAACCTCCTTTAGGTAAGCCAAACCGATACATGGTCAATCTAAATGAGAGAAAAATGTTCTGTAACAATCAGGAAGATAAATCAAAACCTTGTAAATTTTCCCTACAAATTGGAGCAATATTATGGTTTCAGCAGTTTATCAAAGTTAAGAGCCGTGATTCTGATTCTTAGTTGTCCATTACAAACACCAGGTGTGGGGAGTGGGACATTTACACCTTGAATCTTAGGCTTTTTATTAGTCCATTCTCACACTGCCATAAAGAACTACCTGAGACTGGGTGATTTGTAAAGGAAAGAGGTTTAATGGACTCACAGTTCCACAGGCTGTATGGGAGGCATGGTTGGGGGGGCTCAGCAAACTTACCATCATGGCAGAAGGTGAAGGAGAAGCAGGCACAGTTTTCACATGGTGGAGCAGGAGGAAGAGAGAGTGAGCAAAAGGGGAAGGACCACACACTGTTAAACCATTAGATCTCCTGAGAACGCTCTCATTTTCATGAGAACAGCAAGGGGGAAATCCATCCTCAGGATCCCATCACCACCAACCAGGTTCCTCCCTTAACACTGGGAATTACAACTCATCATGAGATCTGGGTGGGGACAGAGACAAACTGTATCAGGCTCCAACTGAGAATAAATTAGTCAGAATCCCCAGTACTTGGACTCAGCCTTGGGTGTTTTTCTTTTTTTTTAAACAAACAAAAACCAAAAACACCATTCCAGATGATTTTAATGTGTAGCCATGGCTGAGAACCAGTGAATTAGATAATCATTTTATAGTACATTGCGCAATTAAAACAATTATGCCCATGGAGCATAAGCTATACATGCTCCAACTTTCCATATCTAACTTTTATACCGCCATTCTCTCCCTCTTCTTAATAAACACATTGTCATTACAAATCATCACTGCTTTGTCTGTATCTTTAACAATAGGGAAGGGTGTGAAGGAATTTGAGGAATTTTAATCCATTTTTTATTTCTCTAAGGATAATAAAGTTATAGGCCTATGATTGTGACACCCCCATTTCACACATCCCACCTGCAACTGACAGAAAACCCTATCACTTAATATTACCTGTGTAGGTGGTATTGGCTTCTTAAATGATCACCTTCAGTTCTCTCCAAGGTCCCTTTAAGACTAAGCGCAGTTGCCAAGGAAGCTGATATGACCTCTATAAAAGGAAAACTCTGGCCTTTGTGGTATTTCTTCCTTATTTAATTTTAACTCCAAAATAATTTACATCTTGTGCACCCATTTACTAATTTAAATATGAATAATTTACTTTTATCTTGTGTCCTTTTATAAATTGTGTCCTTATAAATACACATCCGCAAATATATATTTTGTGCAGCAGGTGAAAGCTCTTGTCTGTCCAGGTGTAGACTGCTTGAGGACAGTTTTAATTTTATCAGATTGGGAGATTTACTTGGACGTGTGTTTATTTACCTAGCTCATGAAATACTTCTTACTGCTAGTATCAAAGGAAAGGAAGAAAATCTGTTGACATAAGTTTGATATCTAGGGACAAAATTTAAGTTAATCTTGACACAGAGATGGTAATTCTTTTTTGTTTTTTTTTTTGCTGTATTTTCTTTTACAGACTTCAAATGACTGCTCTGCAGCCAGGAGTAACTGCAATATTTGGCTTCTTAAAAGTGATGATGTATTCAATGAAAAGTTGATACAAATAAAGGTAAACCAGAATGTTCTTATTAAAATATAAATAGAGGGGACAATTTTTTAAATGTTTTTAAGTATTTAATGGTTCACAAAGAGGGAATTTTTAGAACAGAATAGAAATTCCCCTAAAAGTTTTTTTTTTTTTATTAAAATGTGCATCAATATCATTATAAGCATGTTTTTCAGTGTTGCCCTTTCCTGCTTTGAATGGTTATAGCAGACTTTGTTTTTCTTTTTCACATCTTTAGAGGAATGCCTGCGTGCCAGTAACAAGTACAACTGAATGTCCCTAAATTGAAATTTCTAAAAAGTGATATGCAAATAAAATGAAAAAGAATGACAGAGATGAAACAAATTTTATAGAAACTTTTGAATTACATTTGTGTATTTTTAAAATTTTCTGATGTTTTATAGGTTGGTCCTTAGATCAGATCTCTATTTTCACGTCTCATTATGACCACGACATAGTTTAGGGTAGAAACATACTGTCTATCTGAGAAAAGCAACACAGAACAAGTTCAATGAGTTAATTCATTGGCAAGTTGAGATTTTCCTGATGCTAATACATGGATGTTCATTCTATCATTCATAGATAATCACAAGACAAACTCTTCCTCGGGAAGCAGTTTGATTGTAAGGAAAAAAATACTTCAGAACCAGGAGAGACTGTGTTAAGGAAAACCAAGTCCACAAGGGGCGTGGTTTCAAAGGCAGGGATGTTCCAGTGCCATGCCTCCATCCATGTCCCCATCCTGGAATATAAAGTTCTTTCTCTGACTTTCCTGCCGCAGGCTAGGTAGAAATTCCAGGTGTGCTTTTTTTGTTCAAAAAGCCCGCAAAAAGTTCTGGGAGGAAGGGCTTCTGTTGCAGACCTAGCAGCCAGTCCAGCATCAAGATTAATCACTCCAGAGGAAGTTTAAAAGAACTCCTCTCACTGGGCGAGAACACGAATGGGGGGGATAACTCCGGGGTTGAAATACCCTTGCCCCTCACCTGTGCAGATTCCTCCTTTGGATCCCCTCCCACGGCAGCGTGGGAGCTCTCTCTCCTCTCTTTCGTCGGTCTCCACTTAATACATCGCTCTCTGCTAAACTCTTTGGGTCCGTGATATTTATTCCAACGGTAAGCTCACATGCCCCCAGGGCCCCTTCCCCCATTCCTGGAGCAAGAGAGGCCAAGGACCTAGGCACATCAGATCTGGGAAACTGGAAGCATCTTCTGGATGCCTCTGATCCCTGCCCCCGTTTACAGTTAAGTCCTAGCATAAAGAATTGTTTATTTATATTCATAGTAGACATTCATTTTAAAGTATTAGGTGAAATGGTGAAGTAACAACTGTAATGAAAAGTCTTATTGTACTGAAATAACATTGATGTCTCCTACATTGGAAGGATTTGAAGCTTTGTAGCATGTTTTTAATACACCGTACAAAAAGTAGAGACTGAAGATTGAGAATTTGTTGAATAATCATTTTGATTCAAATGGTAATATCACTGAGAAGAAACGTTTGAGAATCACAAGTGGTATTACCATTTGAGTAAAATGATAATTTTATTTTATTAGCAAAATAGAGAACACATACTATTTGTAATTATTTTGTTATTAAATATTAAAACTAATTTAATTTCCTGGCCTCTTTCTAAAGTGTGTAGATCAATATCTAATTAGGATTTTTAAAATGAATTATTGGATCTTATGTTTAATGAGATTGTCAGTTGTCATAAGGAATTATAACCTGTTTCACACATATTTTCTTTTCTTCTTTTTCAGCTTTTTTTTTAGATTCAGGGGGTACATGTGCAGGTTTGTTACCCGGGTATGCTGCACGATACTGAAGTTTGGGGTTCAAATGATCCCATCACCCAGGTAATGAGCATAGTACTCAACACTTTTTCAAACTTTGCTTCCCTTACTCCCTCCCCTTTCTAGTATTTCTGATTTCTCTCGTTACCATCTCTGTGTCCCTGAGTACCCGGTATTTAGCTCCCACTTACAAGTGAGAACGTGTGGTATTTGGTTTTTTGTTCCTGTGCTAATTTGCTTAGAATAATAGCCCCCAGCTGCATCTATGTTGCAGCAAAGGACATGATTTCATTCTCTTACAACTGCGTGGTATTCTATGGTGTAAATATACCACATTTTATTTATACAATCCACCATTTATAGACACCTAGGTTGATTCCATGCCTTTACTATTGTAGAAGTGTGTTGCAATGAACATGTAAGTATAAGTGTCTTTTTGGTTGAATTATTTGCTTTCTTTTGTCCGTATACACAGCAATGGGATTGCTAGATCAAATCTAGTTTAAGTTTTTTGAGAAATCTCCAAACTGCTTCCCACAGTGGCTGAACTAATTTACATTCCCACCAACAATGTATAAATGTTCCCCTTTCTTGACAGTCTTGCCAGAACCTGTTGTGTTTTGACTTTTTAATTGTAGCTATTCTTACTGGTGTGAGATGGTATCTTCTTGCGGTTTTGATTTGCATTTCTCTGATGATCAGTGACATGAGCATTTTATTTTGTGTTTGTAGTCCATTTTTGTGTCTTCTTTTGAGAACTGACTCTTCATGTCTTTGGCCTTTTTTTTTTTGGAGAAAGAATCTCGCTCTGTCATCCAGGCTGGAGTGTAACCTCTACCTTGGCTCACTGCAACCTCTACCTCTCAGGTTCAAGCGATTCTTCTGCCTCAGCCTCCCAAGTAGCTGGGACTACAGGTGTGTACCACCACGCCCGGCTAAGTTTTGTATTTTTAGTAGAGACAGGATTTCACTGTTAGCCAGGATGGTCTCAATCTCCTGACCTCATGATCCGCCCACCTTGGACTCCCAAAGTGCTAGGATTACAGGCGTGAGCACCCGGCCCTTTTGTCCATTTTAAAATAAGGTTGTTTGTTTTTTGCTTGTTAAATTCCTTATAGATTCTGGATATTAGAACTTTGTCAAATGTTTGGTTTGAAAATATATTCGCCCATTCCACAGGTTGTCTGTTTACTCTGTTGATAGTTTCATGTGTTGTTCAGAAACTCTTCAATTTCATTAGATCCCACTTATCAGTTTTTGTTTTTGTTGCAATTGCTTTTGAGAACTCTAGTCATAAATTCTTTTCTGAGGTCGCTGTTCAGAATGATGTTTCCTAGGTTTTCTTCTAGAATTCTTAAAGTTTGAGGTTTAACATTTAAATCTTTTAAATTTTGAGTTAATTTTTGCATATAGTGAGAGGTAGGTGTCCAGTTTTATTCTTCTGCATATTGCTAGCCAACTACTGCAGCACTATTTTTCGAAGAGAGAGTCCTTTTCCTACTGCTTATTTTTGTCTATTTTACCAAAGATCAGATGGCTGTAGGTGAATTTCACATATTTTCAAGAAGAGATTATGTTTTAGAGTTGATGCTGTCAATAAAGCACACACTATATAAATTAAAGTAGTATCTAGACATGATAATATGTTTATTATATTTGACAGTGAGCAGATACAGCAATTTGTGGGACTAAATGCTACATTTATTTCACAAGTATTGTTCATGGCATTGAAAGACACTTGGTTTAACCAGAGAAAGAGCATGGAATTATTGAATTCTAGTTCTGTGACTAATTTTGTGACATTGAACATATTTAATCTTCCTGATTTATTATAAAATAGAGATGACAATGGCAATGTATATCCCACAAGGTCTTTCTTAGGAATTGATCTAATAATGCTTAGAAATTCTCAGAGCACTGTGAAACTCAATAGCTTACCCACCACTGTAATCTTAATTTTATTATCCAGTAAAACAAATTCTGATATTGGATAATGCTAGATACCAAGTGGTTTTTTTTTTTTTTCTTTGTTGGTAGCCTTTCTTATTGAGAACGTAGCATGGTATTTTTTTCTGCAAAAAGGTAGAAAAGGAAAAATCTGAGCTGATGTATGTATGGGCTTTTTCCATTTTCTTTTAAACATGCCATCTTCAATGTACCCATATATTTCCCCCTTTAGCATATCTATTACTATTATATGATTTTTAAAAACCCACTAAATTGGCAAATGACCCATCACACACACACACACACACACACACACACAAGAGAGAGAGAGAGAAAGAGAGAGAGAGAGAGAGAATCCCTAGGAATTTGGTCCAAAATATTAGCTAAGTGCATTGTAAAGAGCAAATGTTCAACAACTCTGTCTAGGTGGTAAGCATCAAGTAGGCAGAATAGAGGCTACAATTCCAACTTTTTCTCACTAAACTTAAAGTTTTGTTCAACTGAAAGTTTACTACAATATAAAGAGATAATACTCACTTTATCTCGAGGGCTTGGCTCTAAAGAATGATGACCTGGATTCAGGCAAAGCTCTTAATTTAACATAGCTCCCTATGCCTGAATGAATTCGATTAAATTCCTCTGAAGCATAAAAGTCTATGTAAATATTCAACTGGAGTATTAGCCACTGATCATCTGAAGGACAGAAACAGTCAAAGACTCAACAACAGAATTATATTCTTCTACCTGAGTCAGCTTTCAGCATTTGAGGTTGGAGTGGTCTCTGTTCGTAGCACTGGTGAGATGTTTGTACTTAGCCATTCTTTCCTGGGATAAAGGACTCAGGGCCTTCTATGGTTCGGATGACTCTTGGACTCTGTAGTTTGTATGCAGGGGCCATCAAGGACCCTCAGTCTCCCTCAGTGCCCTACTACTTCTCCTTTAGGCCCTTGAATGAGAAGAGCTGGTCCTCTCTCCTGCTAAGTGTTGCTCTAACCTACACTCACTTATGAACAAAGTTATCTTAATTTCTGTATCCCCTTTCCTGTGAGTAACTATAGTAAATCCTGGTAGAATCACTCTTCTAAGAGAATTGCCTTTAGTATCTTAAAGGAGAATAAGCAAAATACTAAATAACTTCCAACTGTAGCTGTAATTTTGGAATTACAGCTTTAATAGGCGCTGCTGTTTTCATTAGGGAGACCTCAAGGGCAATAAGCAATGTGTTTAGTTTTCTTCTCTATATAATATTTCCTATTTTTTCCACTAATGCTTTATTGCTGACCCACCTTACCAACTCTACTAAGCTTACTATATGCACACCACCCACCCACCCCTGTCTCTCCCTTCATTTTTCTCTCTCTCTTTCTCCCTTTCCTAGGAAAATATGGATGATGACTTCAAGTACATTAGTATATAACTCCATGAGAATTTGCATCTGAGAAAGTTGCATATTTCTTGAAATTTATGCCAACAGATAAAATGGTTTCTAAAAAACACTTCTGGTCCAGTGTGGTGGCTAACACCTGTAATCCCAGCACTTTGGGTGCCAAGATGGGAGAATCACTTGAGACCAGGAGTTCCACCCAGACTGGACAACATATTGAGACCCCATCTCCACAAAAACTAAAATGGAAAATAAATTAGCTGAGTGTAGTGGTGTGTGCCTTTAGTTACAGCTACTTGGGAGGCTGGGGCAGAAGGATTGCTTGAACCCAGGAGTTTGAGGCTACCGTGAGTGACCTATGATTATGCCACTGCACTGTAGCCTGGATGACAGAGTGAGACTGTCTCTAAATAGTAATAATAATAATTTCTGATGACAACTTGGTTATTAAACAATATTGATAATGCAGACACCAATGCATTTTATAGCCTTCATTTTTCAAAAAGCCAAAAAGAAAGTCCGTGCACATTTAAAATTCTGGTTGCAAGAACATTATGATTTAGAGCAAAAAATTTAATCTCCTGGGTCAAAATCAAGAAGATGGGTGAATTTGTTGCTGTACTATTGCTATTATCAACCACTACTACCAAAAACTACCCCTAAAATGTTATGTTAATGCATATAATGAATTTTGTATTTCAAGATATAAAAATATATGATGAATGCTTTTCAATGGAACGTGTTAAAATATCAAGATTGAAAAATACTAGATGGTTTTGTAACTACCAAAATGTGTTTAAAAGCTGACTTAGAATTGCATAGTTAGCTGATTTAACATTGCATGGTAGACAGACCCTTTACACAACAAAGAGAATCCTATTACATCTGACACAGTGGAATCAGAAGACTCATTTGAGGCAGAATCTCATTCCTGATCCACATGTCCACATTATTGTCCCCATAACCTAAGCTTCTGCCCACACTTTGGTAGAACGCTCAAAGTGTTAAAAGTGCATTATGGTCATTTGGTTTTATAACGGAGATCATCCTTTGCAAATGAGGAATGCAGACTCAGAACACGCTTGCCACCTGGCGTGCATTCGGCTGCATTACAACTGTATCCAAAAATGTAAAATGTGAATGCATGGACGGTAATGTAAATAGAGGATTTACAAAATGCATAACAAGAACACATTTTTAAATTAGTTGGCAACAATCCAAAGCATATAAAGTATTTCTGAAATGGCTGTCACCTTAGATATTTATATTAGTTTGCTAGGGTTGACATAACAAAATAACACAGACCGCATGGCTTAAACAAGAGGCATTGATTTTCTCACAGTTTTGGAAGTTGAAAGTTCAAGATCAAGGTGCTGGCAGGGTTGGTTTCAAGCAAGGACTCTCCCCACTTAGCTTGCAGATGTTCATCTTCCTACCGTGTCCTCCTGTGGTCATTTCTATGTCTGAGCGCATCCCTGGTACCTCCTTCTCTTCTTATGAAGACATCAGTAATAATGCATTAGGGACCAACCTAGTGACCTCATTTTAACTTACTCACCTCTTTAAAGAACTAACCTCTAGTTAATAGAATATAATTTAACTACATTTATATACTGAGGGGCTATAAGATAAGAATACTATGGTGAAATAATTCAGCCTGTGATATTCAATTCTAGATTTGGGGTGGTACATAAAGATGAATACACGTCATTCTGGATGTTTTTCAAGACACCACAGCTTTTTCATCATCCATTCCTTTCTTCTTTTTTTTTTCTTAAATAGAGACAGAGTCTCTCTCTCTCTCTCACCCAGGCTAGAGTGCAGTGGCCCAATCTCGGTCACTGCAAACTCCTCCTCCCGGGTTCAAGCGATTTTCCCCCCTCAGCCTCCCAGGTAGCTGGGATCACAGGCGTGCGCTACCACACCTGACTCATCGTCCATTTCTTATTAGGGAATTTAGTCCAATGGGAGTGCAGTATACTTTGTAAGTCTCCACTAACACACAGAATTTCAGGCACAAGGCAGAAGCTAAATAATCTTTTGTGAATGGAAGAATGAAGAGCATACGATGAGATTATTTAAATGGAGCTGGCTATATTTTTATTCCATCGACATCTTCCTCTGCCACTGTTTCCTTCAGCTGCCAATTTTCTGAATCTGATCAAAGACACTTTTGAAAAGGACCAGAAGCTTAAGGGACCAATAGAAAAGAATTAAATAGTGGATACAAATATAGCCTTGCTTTCTTTAATCAAGTAATATGAGTACTATGGAAAGTGTAATCAGAATACATTTGAAAATAAAATCACTTTCATGACTTTGAAGGCATGGGAGGAGAAGTTACAGTAAAAGAGGGTGTGGTCTTTCATGGACTGCAGATGTTGTCCTCTTTTTTACATTTGAATTGGATTTTATGTCAAGTTCTTAGAGGGAAATTTTAATTGACATGTGACAAAAATCAGGGAAAAGTAAAATGAAAAATATTTTGATTAACACATATATTAAAAGTGAAGAATATGAGAAATCATATATTTTCTGTAAATGAGAGTTGATTTTAGAGGTAAAGGAATCATTGAAAGTATTTTTAGTGGGGAGAAGGAACAGATGTGATTGGAATGGGTCCATAGATACTTCTAAGCGTGTGGAGATACTCTTTTTCCCAGGATGGATGGTAGTCACATGGATGTTCTTTCTTCACTTTTTGCAAGTTATATAAATATTATGTATATTCACTCATATGTGTAAAATCTTTTGTGTGTGCGTGTGTATGTGTGTGTGTGTGTGTGTGTTTTAGTGATTGAATATACATTAAGTGACCTTAGTACTAGTTCTAGAACAGTCATGAAATAGATGTGAAAACTTTGGCGCCGGGCGTGGTGGTTCACACCTGTAATCCTAGCACTTTGGGAGGCCAAGGCGAGCGGATCACCTGAGCTCGGAAGTTCAAGACCAGCCTGACCGACCTAGAGAAACCCCATCCCTACTAAAAAAAAAAAAGAAAAGAAAATACAAAATTAGCCAGGTGTAGTGGCTTATGCCTGTAATCCCAGCTACCTGGGAAAGTAAGGCAGGAAAATCGCTTGCACCTGGGAGGCAGAGGTTGCCGTGAGCCGAGATCATGCCATTGCACTCCAGCCCGCGCAGCAGAGTAAAACTGACTCCAAAAAAAAAAAGGAAGGAAATCTCTGGCAGATCTTTCAGTCTCCCACTTTCTTAAATGAACCCGAGCTCCTGCCTGGGCCTGACCGATGCTTGTCTCTGGAGCACAGGTTGATGCTCTGCACCACCCATGATTCCTTCTGCAGTCACCAGATCATGGACACCCCCTCAGGCTGCAGCTGCCTCCCCCAGTTTGACCAGAGGAGGGAAAGCTCAACCCTTGACTGCTGAGGTCCAATGCAGAAACAATCCCTGCTCTCCTCCTCCCATTCCTTACAGCACAAATTAGTCCGACTATACGATTTCCAAAACTTTGTCCATTGTTGAGAAAGAGAATATAGCATGGAGAAACTTACATCTGTCTCGAAGTCACTTCTGCTTTGCTGAGCCCTCAGACCTAAATACAGGAGACCTGCCTTTGCTCTACCAGGCCCCTTGCCGGATGATGAGGTCATAGTCTGCAGCAGGACAGTTCCAACCTGCCACTTACGCAGGCATTTTACATTCCTAGAGTCTTCCGAGTTCAGGTGTAAGAAAGAAAGGGATAAAGAGGAAACACAATGACCTTTCGTCCCTCCATCCTCATCTCAGTTTAGGGCAGTAGGGAAGAAATGTAGACTCTTCCCCAGGATGTGCATGCCTCCTTGATGTTTGAGAACTATCCTTTGGGTCAGAGTTCATGCTTTTTCTCAGAGATGGACAGCTACTCTGGCTCAGAAAGGGCAATCTATTCAGAACTGAAAGACATGCCATGATTATGGAAGATACTTTGATTTAAAAAGATAAATCTCTAAATATCTGGACTGCTCAGCATTAAACGACACCAGTGGAGTAAAGCTATGGGTTACTTTGAGCCACATTAGTTCTGTTCCTGTTACTTTTCCTCCACAGAGCTCATCCTGCCTTCACATAATTCTTATAGTCTACATGGTGCCAGCCTGTGATCCTGTGAGCAGCTGCTCACGGCAGCAGAAACATCTCTCAATAAACAGCTGTTTGTAGGCACAGCTGTTTAGAACTTTAAAAAATAAAAATAGGCCAGAAGCGGTAGCTCATGCTTGTAATCCCAGCATTTTGGGAGGCCGAGGCGTGCCGATCCCGAGGTCAAGGGATCAAGACCATCCTGGCCAACGTGATGAAACCCTGTCTCTACTAAAAATATAAAAATTAGCTGGGCGTGGTGGCATGCACCTGTGGTCCCAGCTACTCGGGAGGCTGAGGCAAGAGAATCGCTTGAACCCAGGAGGCGGAGGTTGCAGTGAGCTTAGATCACACCACTGCACTCCAGCCTGGGACAGAGCAAGACTCTGTCTCAAAAGAAACAAAGAAAGAGAGAGAGAGAGAGAGAGAGAGAGGGAGGAAGGGAGGGAGGGAGGGAGAGAAAGGGGAAAGGAAGGAAGGAAGGAGGGAGGGAGGGAGGGAAACATGTCTCTAGAGTTATTATAAACTAGAAATGCTGTTTTGAATACCAGGATAGGACCTTTTTACATCATGCCTGGAAGCCGACACAGGCTTTCAAGCCTCTCTTTTATGGTCAATTCTCTGTCTCTTTGACTTTTGCCAGCTTGAATGATATTTTATGTGGCTTTCCCCAGAAATGGGACTCTTACACTAACGATGAATTTAAGTCGCTGGACGAATGCGTTTTAGCTTTGAAGTGTGGGAGACTTTTTCCAACTTACTTCACGTACATTCAAGTCTCAAATGTCACAGGGCAGAGGTCAAGGCTGACTTTCAAGTGGCCCTATGCTCTATCTTCACAGCCATCTTTATGAGGAGTAACTGCACATGGCAGTGAGGCCAAGGAGTAAAAGTACAACCTTGAGATGGTGCCAGCAAGTTTTACATCCCCCTTTCCCCAACATGCTGCAAATATTACTTTCCATTCCTTGTGTTACTGGTGACTGAGCTTTCTGCCGTGGTCACAGGCAATTTGAGTTTAGGCTTATCTGCAGCACTGCATTACAAAGAAAAGCATAAAACAGCCGCACTTAATATCATCTTATCTCCCTTTTCCTTTTCAATGTTTCTATGATAAAAGCAACAAGACACAACAAAATAGTAAAATAATTGCTGAAATACATATGCCTCCACTGCCTGGATATCAGCTCTTGGCTGGCTGAGGATGGTGGTGTACTGCTGGATTCCTGTCATACTGGCTGATACAGGCCATGCTGCGAGGAGAGGAGGCTGCTGTCATTTCTGTTCAGGCCCTTTATCATCTTCTCTCATTCAACAACCTTGCTCTGACTGTCATGAAACACAAGACACCCCATCTCCCCAGGGACCTTAGTGCCTTGTGGAGGATAGACAACAGAGATGATTGGAGGCCTGGTGCCATGGCTCATGCCTGTAGTCCCAGCACTTTGGGAGGCCAAGGGGAGTGGATCACTTGAGGTCAGGAGTTCGAGACTAGCCTGGCCAACATGGCGAAATCCCATCTCTACTAGAAGTACAAATATTAGGCTGGGCGCGGTGGCTCACACCTGTAATCCCAGCACATTGGGAGGCTGAGGCGGGTGGATCACCTGAGGTCAGGAGTTTGAGACCAGCCTGACCAGCATGGAGAAATCCCATCTCTACTAAACATACAAAATTAGCCGGGTGTGGTGGTGCATGCATTGTGCTCCAGCCTGGACAATAAGAGTGAAATGCAGTCTCAAAAAAAGAAAAAGAAAAATACGAATGTTGGCTGAGTGCAGGAGCTAGCACCTGTAATCCCAGCTATTTGGGAGGCTGAGGCAGGAGAATCTCTTGAACCCAGGAGGTGGAGGTTGCAGTGAGCTGAGATCGCACCACTGCATTCCAGCCTGGGCAACAGAGTGAGACTCCATCTCAAAGAAAAAATAGAGAGAGAGAGAGAGAGAGAGAGATGACTGTCATGCTGGAGTGCTGGCCAGTGTGTTATGCTAGGCATCTACACAGTGCTGGGCAGGAAATGCAGAGAGTGATTAGTGTGTGGAAAAATAGAGGATCACTGGGCTGAGCCCTGGGGATTGTCCTACAGTTAGAAAGCCACAGGGGTGGGAATAAAGGATTGCAGGCTGAGTGAGCAGATTCCCGCTCAAAGGCAGGGATAGACTGTGGGGTGGGGAAGGAGATACATTTTGGAAACTGCTGACCAAGCAGCTGGACTGTAGAATGAATCTTGCTTGAGGAGCAAAGGAGAGCTGTAAGAGATGATGGGTGCTTCTCGCTGAAGTGTGTCGCTCATGCCTAGTCCCCACCCCACAGTTCATATTCTGAAGCTCCAACCTACAATGAGATAGATTTTTAGAAGTAAATGGATTTAGGTAAAGCCATGAGGGTGGAGCCCCAGTGATGTCATTAGTGCCCTTATAAAAAGAGATACCAGAGAGCTCTGTCTTTCTCTCCCCTCCCTGGGCTCCTGCCCACCCTTCCCCCACTGTTCCTCTCCCTCTCCCTCTTACAGGGAAATCTCAGTAAATCACTTCCTTTTGAACACATTATAGTGCTGACAATCTTACTAGAGAGATTCCCTCCTTCTAAATGTTTTACATGTTGTAGTCATTTTTTAAAACATGACAAAATTGGCCAGGTGCGATGGTTCATGCCTGTAATCCCAGCACTTTGGGAGGCCGAGGTGGGTGGATCACCTGAGGTCAGGAGTTCAAGACCAACCTAGTCCATATGGTGAAACCCTGTCTCTACCGAACACACACACATAAAATTAGCCAGACATGGTGTGGGCACCTGTAATTCCAGCCACTTGGGAGGCTGAGGCAGGAAAATTGCTCGAACCAGGGAGGCAGAAGTTGCAGTGAGCTGAGATTGCACCACTGCACTCAAAAAAAAAAAGAAAGAAAAAGAAAAAAAAGGCAAAATTGGGGGTAAATAAAAGGTTGCCAGAGTCAACAGTGGATGCAGAGATAACAAGTAGAAAGAAATGCTGTGCAATGGTAGTAACAGGACAATAAAGGTGATATTGGCATATAATATAGTATAATACAATACAGTACAATGTAACTTCATTTACTGTATTATAATATAAAATCAGTTAGCATGACCAACAAAAATTCCTGTTGTATATAAAATTTTGGACAAAGAAAAATCAAACTTGAATATTTATTATCAGACTTATTATAATTATTGTGCACATTTTATTTTAAAGATTTAAAATAAATATTTAAAATTGATGACCTACTAATACAATAAGTAGTGTGCATACTTTATTTAAAATGTTCTATTTGTGTATATATTTAAATCAAATTCAAACATTGTTAATAGTTTTATTCAGTTACCCATAAATGATTTCAATGAACACACATGGCAATCATATATCCAACATTAATATTTCTTTGCTATTTGAAATTCTGATTATCAAATTAGGAAAATGGACTATACATTTAAAGAGAATTTGAATCATGGGGACTGAAATCAAAATGTCGCTGAAATCAAAGCCCCTCATTTATAAGAATGAGTGAATTCTACTCAGATGGGCTGATGTTTGGATTTCCACTGTGGAAATATAAAGACAAAGAAGCATGTGACATTTCACGCAATGAAGCAAATTAAAATCAGTAATGTCTAATATTTTCAAGTATTTCCTCTCACAAAAAAGTGTTTCAAGTCTTTTGGTTAGAATATATTAGAATATCTTTGTAGCAAAAATTATCTTCTGCTAAAATCTGGGTTTTAAAGTTTTAAAGCAATCTACTTTATATTCACAAAATTGGTCAGAAATCATAACAGCATTGACATTAATCTGATACATTGTGATACCTTACTAACTGATTCAAATAAATTCATATATAAATTTCAAAGTGATTGAAAGCATCCATATATAGCGATGATATCATTTGCATGTGCTGATGTAGAAATTCTCGCATTTCATTTATAGTTCCCTGTGTATTATGCTTCTACCTGCGGGTGTAAATGAGCGATTTGTCTGTGTAACTCATCTTCTCAATTTTCACTTTGATATGTCTCATTTATTAAGGAAGGCAAACTCTTTAGGCCTCTGTAAAATTACCTTTTAGCATATTATGTTTCTGAAATTATCATTAAATAATAAATTATTTTCACTTCAAAATGTACAGTGGTCCTTACCCATTCCTTTCAGGTTTTACTAAACAGATTATGTTTTTTGCTATTGTTTCTTTTGATCAGATGAAATTAAGGTATATATAAAAGCAATATTTGTACAACCAAAAGCAGTTTTATTTCATTTGTATTGTCGCTTATGTGATGCTGCCATCTTGTGGCCACTTGGTCAATATTAAAAATTATGTTTCTGGCTAGTTATCAGAATGCCTTCCAAAGCATTCTACAATGTATCTTCCAACATCATGGATGATACGTGCTCTGATAAGTACTACCCTTCTAATCATCTCTCAGTATATTTTTTAAAAAGCCATTACAGGTATTCTTGGCATTTGAAAGTTTTCCATGAAGCTGTGTGGTTCTGAGTTAGTTTCTGAATTCTGGTTCTACCTTGATCACACTGTGGTCTGAGAGAGTGTTGGTTATGATTTCCATTCTTTTTCATTTGCTGAGGAGTGATTTACTTCCAATTATGTGGTGAATTTTAGAGTAGGTGTGATGTGGTGCTGAGAAGAATGTATATTCTGTGGATTTGGGGTGGAGAGTTCTGTAAATGTCTATTAGGTTTGCTTGGTCCAGGCCTGAGTTCAAGTCCTGGATATCCTTGTAATTTTCTGCCTTGTTGATCTGTCTAATGTTGACAGTGAAGTGAAGTGTTAAAGTCTCCCACTATTATTGTGTGGGAGTCTAAGTCTCTTTGTAGGTCATTAAGAACTTGCTTTATGTATCTGGGTGCTCCTGTATTGGGTGTGTATATATTTAGGATCATGAGCTCTTCTTGATGCATTGATCATTTTACCATTATGTAATGCCCTTCTTTGTCTCTTTTGATCTTTGTTCGTTTAAATTCTATTTTATCAGAGACTGGGATTGCCACTCCTGCTTTTTTTTTGCTCTTCATTTGCTTGGTAAATCTTCCTCCATCCCTTTATTTTGAGCATATGTGTATCCTTGCATGTGAGATGGGTTTCCTGGATACAGCACACCGATGGATTTTGACTTTTTATCCAATTTGCCAGTCGGTGTCTTTTGACTGGGGCATTTAGCCCATTTACATTTAGGGTTAATATTGTTATGTGTGAATTTGATCCTGCCATTTTGATGCTATCTGGTTGTTTTCCCCATTAGTTGACACAGTTTCTTCATTGTGTCGATGCTCTTTAGCATTTAGTATGTTTTTGGAGTGTCTGGTTCTGGTTGTTCCTTTCTATGTTTAGTGCTTCTTTCAGGAGCTCTTGTAAAACAGGCCTGGTGGTGATGAAATCTCTGAGCAATTGCTTGTTCATAAAGGATTTTATTTCTCCTTCGCTTATGAAACTTAGTTTGGCTGGATATGAAACTCTGGGTTGAAAGTTCTTTTCTTCAAGGATGTTGAATATTGGCCCCCACTCTCTTCTGGCTTGTAGGGTTTCTGCTGAGAGATCTGCTGTGAGTCTGATGAGCTTCCCTTTGTGGGTAACCCGACCTTTCTCTTTGGCTGCCCTTAGCATTTTAAACTTCAACTCTGGTGAATCTGACGATCCTGTGCCTTGGGGTTGCTCTTCTTGAGGAATATCTTTGTGGTGTTCTCTGTATTTCCTGGACTTGAATGTTGGCTTGCCTTGCTAGGTTGGGGAAGTTCTCCTGGATAATATCCTGAAGAGTATTTTCCAGCTTGGATTCATTCTCTTCGTCACATTCAGGTACACCTATCAAACCTAATCTATCAAAGATTAGATCTTTTCACATAATCCCATATTTCTTGGAGGCTTTGCTCATTTCTTTGCACTCTTTTTTCTCTAATCTTGCCTTCTCATTTTATTTCATTGATTTGATCTTCAGTCTCTAATACCCTTTCTTCTGCTTGGTCGATTTGGCTATTGAAACTTGTGCATGCTTCACGAAGTTCTCGTGTTATGTTTTGCAGCTCCATCAATTAATTTATATTCCTCTCTAAACTGTTTATTCTCATTAGCATTTCATCAAACCTTTTTTTAATGTTCTTAGGTTCTTTGCATTGGATTAGAACACGATTTTTAGCTCAGAGAAGTTTGTTATTACCCACGTTCTGAAGCCTGTTTCTGTCAATTCATCAGACTCATTCTCTATCCAGCCTTGTTCCCTTGCTGGTGAGGAGTTGTGATCCCTTGGAGGAGGAGAGGCATTCTGGTTTTGGGTATTTTCATCCTTTTTGTGCTGGTTTCTTCCCATCTTTGTGGATTTATCTACCTGTGGTCTATGTAGTTGGTGATTTTCAGATGGGGTCTCTGAGTGGACATCATTTTTGTTGCTAATAAAGTTATTTCTTTCTGTTTCTTAGTTTTCATTCTAGTTTTCATTCTAACAGTCAGGCCCCTCTGCTGTAGGACTGCTGGAGGTCCACTGCAGACCCTGCTTGCCTGAGGATCACCTGCAGTGGTTGCAGAATGGTAAGGGTTGCCGCCAGTTTCTTCTGTTATCTTTGTCCCAGAAGGATACCTGCAGATGTCAGCCTGAGCTTTCCTTTATGAGGTGTCTCTTTGGTTATATAGGGGTCAGGGAGCTGCTTGAGGAGACAGTCTGTCCCTTATAGGAGTGCAAGTGCTGAGCTGTGGGCAAGTACAGAGCTGTTCAGAGCTGCTGAGCAGGTACATTTAAGTCTGCTGCAGTGGAACACATAACCACCTTTTTTTCCCAGGTTATCTGTCCTGGGAAGGTGGGGCTTTATTTATAAGTTCCTGTCATTCTTCTGCCTTTTTTCAGAGATGCCCTGCCCAGCAAGGAGGTAGCCTAGTCACAGTCTGCCAGCAGAGGCATTGCTGAGCTGCCGTGGGCTCTGCTCAGCTGCTGTGTGAACTTCCTTGCAGTTTTTTTTTTTATAGGGATATAGTTAGAACTGTCTCAGTAATGGTGGTCTGCCTCAGTCATGGTGGACTCCCTCGGTAGTGGCGGACTGCATCGGTAATGGCGGACTGCATCAGTAATGGCAGATTGCCTCGGTAGTGGTGGACTGCATCGGTAATGGCGGATTGCCTCGGTAGTGGTGGACTGCCTTGGTAATGGCAGACGCCCTTCCCCCCACACCTGGGATGGTCCAGCTGTGCTTGCTGTGAAACTCTCAATCCAAAGCGTTTCAGATTGCTGGTCTTTGTGGGGGTAGGACCAGCAGAGCCAGATCACCTGGCTCCCTGCCCTCAGCCCCCTTTTCTTCAGTTGAACAGGTGACTCGGTATCCCTGGCATTCCAGTCACCAGTTGAAATGGCACCCGGATTTGTGTGAGTTTTTGTGCGGAGACCCGCTGTCATGGATGAAACAGCCGTGCTGGAGACTCATGGCACTTTTTCGCCTGAGAATCTCCTGGTCTGTGGGCAGTAAAAATTCTTTTGGAAATGCGGTGACCACTCACCCTCTGCATTTTCTCTGGGAACTGCAATTCAGAGCTGTTCCTCTTCAGCCATCTTGGATCCTCCCCCTAGCGTAACTCATGAACTCTTAACATAAAAAAAGCAATTATAAGCTTTTGTTTTTAGTATACTATTGAATTTTGGAGTCCATACTTATAAGCCTATAAATATAGAATTATTATAGCTGATATTAGTAGAATGATGCTATGAGAGTATGAAGAGATGGTGCTGTTTAATTAAGATATTAAATTGGGGCTGGACATGGTGGCTCATACCTGGAATCCCAGCACTTTGGGAGGCCAAGGTGGACAGATCACTTGATGTCAGGAGTTCGAAACTAGCCTGGCCAATATAGTGAAATATCATCTCTACTAAAAATACAAAACTTAGCCGGGTGTGGTGATGTGCACCTGTGATCCCAGCTACTCGGGAGGCTGAGGCAGGAGAATCACTTGAACCTGGGAGGCAGAAGTTACAGTGAGCTGATATCACACCATTGCACTTCAGCCTGGGTGACAGAGCAAGACTCTGTCTCAAAAAATATATATATATATACATATCTATATCTATATCTATATATATATATACACATACATATATATATGTTGGGTAAGTTACTTTGCCTTGGTAAGGATGTTTTCTCACAAGTACACTTGTAGCATAAAATGCATTGTTGGCGCAATACCATGACTCTTGTGTTGCACACCTCCAAGGATTACCTATCACTCTGGATTCTATGTTAGTGGTACCCATGACATTCAACTCATATAAATCACATTGTGAAGAATAGGCCATGAAATTGTGCCATATGGCTCTGAATGCTAGGCACAGAGAAGGTATTTGATTATGATAACTGTTTGTTTCTTCATGTTTTCATAGGCTTTTTAGGAGGTGAATAGCTATTTCTATTTTATCATTTGGTGGAAGTAGAATTCTAATGGGGTTACGTTAATATCTTCTAGGCAAATAAAAAAGTTGGTTCAAGTTTTCTGCCAACAAGCGTCAGTTGGGAATCTTTTTAGTGTGCTCCAATTGTTTTCAAGTTAATCATGATAATAGCTAATCCTTATACAACATTTAATGTGCACCAGGTGCTGTTTTAAGATATTGAGTGTTATTATTTCTAACTTCTTAGATTGGCAGTAACACAAAGAGGTTAATTAACTTTTCCAGAATCACAGAGAACATGAGGGTTTGAGATTCCATTTGAACAGGTTATCTAGCTCCAACATGTTTCCCCCTAAGTATAGAAGTTACCCTGATTCTGAAATAGTTTTCTTGCTATCTCTATTCCCCTTTGCAAACCTTTTGCTGATATAAGTTAGTGTTAAAAGTTTGGCTGTAAGGAATCAAGTTAATTAATGGGTTTCTCTGAAATAACTAACAAGCTGGTCATTCCTTCCACACTAGCATGTATATATTAGTATAATTGTGGAATATAATAATTAATATATGATAAATAGCTTATGAGATTAAATTTAATTGTTTAAAAGTTAAAACATAGAAAAAGGAACATAACCTCAGGCTTTCACATTTATTTTTATGTTTCTGTAACTGCCTAAGTATTTTTATAAACAGAATGTATTATTTATATGTGCCTCTAAAATCTAGTAGAATTATATGACAATCTTCTACCAATATGATATCTGAACTCTGAATAGTATCTTTGCTTTCAGAGTTTGCTTTTTTGACCTGTAAGAGAACATTATGAAGAGAAGCAAATTTGGTGCAGAAGGAATCACTTGCCCACTTGTAAACCAGGGAAAATAACCAGGAAAGGCTCACAGTGGGCCACCCCCAGAGCCTGAAGGAGAGTCAGACCCCACTCCCATCTCTCAGAGTTGGCATGCTTGAGTTGTGCTCTGTTTTGGAAAAAGGAGGTTTGAGGAGAAGAGTGAGCCAGGAACCTGACCTCTGTGCAGTATTCAATTCCTTGAGCTCTAGTAGAGCCTTTTAAAAGAAAGGTGTCAAAGTCAGAAAGGAAAGAAACATTGCATAAGAAATCTCCAAGAACTTGAGCATAAACAAGTTGGTTTTGTGTCCAGATTACAAACAGCTATAGTAAGTTAGAAATCAGACCACTCACTCCAATGTGCCTATATACTCTTTATATATATTCTCTCTTTCTCTCTCCCTCTCTCTCTCTCTCTATATATATATATACTCTTTATATATATATGTGTGTGTGTATGTATATATACATATATATAAATATATATATATATGAGAAAGTATATATAAACTTTCTCTTATTCTTTTCCTTTTGTTTTTAATTTTGTGTGCTCGGCAAGCCCAGATAAGGAACCTAGCATGTATAATCCAGACAACTCTTTATATACATATGTAAAGAGTTGAATCATGAGATGATGGAGGCAACCTGGAGACCCAGGAGAGCCTCTGATATAGTTCTAGCCTGAAAAGTGGAAGTTTCAGGTTCCAGGAAGAGGCTATGTTTCCGTTTGAGTTTGAAGGCAGGAAAAAAACGACGTCTCAGCTAAGGCAGTGAGGCAGGAGGAATTTCCTCTTACTCAGCTTTTGTTCCATTTACATCTTCAGTTTGATTTGGTGAGACCCACCCACATGAGGGAGGGCAATCTGCTTTACTCAGTGTACTGATTCAAATGTTTATCTCATGCAGAAACATTCTCACAGGCACCCCAGGACAATGTTTGACCAAATATCTGGGCATCTCGTGGTCCAGTTAAGTTGACACGTAAAATTAACCAATCCTCTGACACTGTCCAGTCTGTGCAGATCCCTGGTTATACATAAGCCAGGCTCCCTTAAGAATTCATGAAACAGGCTGTGATACAGGCCTTGACCTGCTCTGAGGTATGGTTGGTATTAGACAGTCAGTTGATATAATATCTTTGCATTTATGCTGAAGACTTGCATGATCTGTGCTCTTCAGAGTGCATCACTCAACACTGCTCCTGCCTCCCCAAGCCTACACTTCACACACACATTTTTTCATCAGTCTCCTTCTCAGCACTTCCAGTTGCACCGATCAGTAAGCAGAAAAGGAAAGCAGAGAAATGAACGAAATGAGGGAGCAAGTCATGCTATACAGTCGAGAATGATGTTAGAAACAGATATGAGTAATTTATCGCCAGATCACCAGATCCTCAAAACCACCCACCAAGGAAGACTCTAGAGATATTGATCCAGAGCCAAGATCAAGAATGGGGTGCATATAGATAAATGATCGATAGGGCTGGGTATGGTGGCTCATGCCTGTAATCCCAGCACATTGGGAAGTTGAGGTGGGCAGATCACTTGAGGTCAGGAGTTCCAAACCAGCCTGGCCAACATGGCAAAACCCCATCTTTACTAAAAAACACAAAAATTATCCTGACGTGATGGTGAGAGAGGTACTCGAGAGGCTGAGGCTGCGAATCACTTGAACTTGGGAGGCAGGGGCCATAGTGAGCTGAGATTATGCCACAGCACTCCAGCCTAAGCAATAGAGAGGGAGACTCTGTTTCAAGTAATAATAATAATAAATGAATGATTTATAATTATTATAAGAAAAATATAGGAGAAATGAGATTTAATGACTGCATACGACCAAGCAAGATATGGAGTAAAATATATACTTAATAAGGCTTACTCTACCAATAAATTGTAATGAATAGAGTGGGATCTTCCTTGTTTTTTACCTCTTTCATTCTTTCTTTTTTTAAATCCAAATTCACTTCCCCTTACTTTAAGTATGTACCAAGTAAAAATGGCCATAGTTGGCCGTATTCCAAGGTTCTGATAGCAGGGCTGTCATCACTCATGGTCACTCTAGGCAAGAAGAGTGTAAGGAAGTACCATGAAAATCCAAGTCCGTGGTAAGCTGGAACTCACTTCTGCTTTCACACAAGTGGCTTTCTTCTCACACAAATAACTGAATCTTTTTAGGAATAATAAATTTTCTCTTGTACTTTTCCTCTTATTTTTGATTTTGTGCACTTGGCAAGCCCAGATAAGGAACCTAGCATGTATGATCTAGACAAAATATTACTGAAGGCTTGGTATTGCAATTAATTCCTTGACAGCCAGACCATAATTAAGAATGCATACTTTGCAATTTAAATATCAGAAAAACTTCCAAAACTGATGGAGAAGATCAACGTTTTTCATGTCCATGTAATACAACAGAGGCTCAAAGAAGTGAAGGGTCATTCTTCACTCTCTGCTTCTGGTCCACAACTGATATGATTTGGCTCTGTGTCCCCACCCAAATCTCACCTTGAATTGTAATAATCCCCATGTGTCAAGGTCAGGACTAGGTGGAGATAATTGAATCATGGGGCCAGTTTCCGTCATGCTGTTCTTGTGATAGTGAGTGAGTTCTTGTGGGATCTGATGGTTTTATAAGGGGATTCCCTCTTCGCTCAGCACTCACTCATTTCTCTTTCCTGCCATGATGTGAAGAAGGACAAGTTTGCTTCCCTTTCTGCCATAATTGTAAGTTTCCTGAGACCTCCCCACTCTTACAGAACTGTGAGTCAGTTACATCTGTTTTCTGTTTAAATGACCCAATTTCACAATGCTGATAAAGACATACCTGAGGCTGGGTAATTTATAAAGAAAATAAGGTTTAATGGACTCATAGTTCCACATGGCTTGGGAGACCTCACAATCATGGCAGAAGTTGAAAGGCACATCTTACATAGTAGCAAGCAAGAGAGAATGAGAACCAAGGGAAAGGGGAAACTCCCTTATAAAACCATCAGATCTTGTGAGACTTATTCACTACCACAAAAACAGTATGGAGGAAACCACCCCCATGATTCAGTTGTCTCCCACTGGGTCACTCCCACAACACATGGGAATCATGGGAGTACAAGTCAAGATGATATCTGGGTGAGGACATGGCCAATCCACACCACCCAGTCTTGGTAAGCTCTTTATAGCAGCATGAGCACAGACTAATAAAACCACTACTGTCAGTTTCCAGGGAGAGATTGCCAAGAGGCAAGCTTGCAAAATGCATATCTATTATTCCTGCATTTCTACCTTTTTTCTTACCTGATACAAAATAAGAGATAAGTTTGAAGAAAGCCTGAAGATTCTCTGCATTTATTTCCTTGAGTTTTCTGATATGTCTGCCTTGAGAAACACTCTGAGCCCTTTAATGTCACTAAAGCCAAAGGTTAGTTCTAGGCAAGAGCTGCCCCTTGTCAAAATAACATGAAATCAAAGATGAAAATCAAATTTGGGTACCACAAAGTCTCTAATGCCACTATCTCTAGCAAAATAATTATCTCCTAACTTAAGATTCCCAGTCCGGTGACTCAATGTTGTGATGAAGGGAAAATGCTGTAGGTTTATTCATAGTTCTAAGGGGGGATAATTTAATTTGCACTTCAAACAACATTCTTCTAGTGTATATGCATAGAGCTATTGGCAGTTTTATGGGTACTCTTTGGTCTTCCTCATTGTTTGACCTTCATAGCTCCAAAGGCCTGAGGAGACAGAGGAGGCAGGTTTGACCATATTGCACCTAAGGTCACTTGATGTTAAGAAACTAAGTGAACTCCAGAGATAGGTCATTGAACTTGGCAGTCTGAGATATTGGGTTGTTGAGAAACTAGGCCCTGTGCTCGATCACACCTGTGGGGCTTTTTCACATTTCAGAGATTTCTTTCTCCTCCACTTCCCCATCCTTTTTTTTTCCCTAGAAGTGTTGCTGACCACCTTTGAATCCTTCTGGGATTGTGATACATTTATGAAATATATACAAACCCTTGGGAATATCAGAGTGAGAAGAGACCCTGAGCTCTATCGACTAGAGTCCTCTCTAGTTCTCTAGTTCTCTGATCACTAAGACACTATCAGTAATATTTGATTAGTAAAAGTTGGAAGAGATGTCAGAAACCTGTAAAAAGGATTTTGCCATTTTGGGGCAAAATTTCTAAGCAAATAAATAAATAAATAATTTCTAAGTATTGGAATACTTACTAAGAGAAAATATGATCACTGGGAGCTAATATGAGTTCACTAAATGTAAGACCAGCCAAATTCAAGTCATTACCTGAGTTAAGTAACCAGGCAAGTGGATGAAGTAAATGTTAAGAATATGGATGCATGTGACATTTTAGGAAACATTGGAAAATTTTATGCCAAATGATGATACCAATCAGAAAGATTTGCATCTCAAGGAAAGCCTTATTTAATGTCTCAAAACATCATTTCTTTTTGTCTAAGTTATTGGGTATCAATTAGGTATATGGATGGTCAGTGATTAAATAAGTTTTGAAGTATAGGAGAAGGTGTTATAGGAGTACAAACAGAAGCATTTTCCCAAAGTAAGAATGGAAATAGTTAACACTTACGAGAGTAGTTCCATCAGCTGATTACTGAGCTATCAAAAAGATAATATCTATAGAATGGAACATTTTTCAATTATTGCTATGTCATTAAATCTAACCAGAGGACTTAGAAAACAATGATGCCAAGACATAAG
This sequence comes from Plecturocebus donacophilus, assembly GCA_004027715.1. NCBI lineage: Eukaryota > Metazoa > Chordata > Mammalia > Primates > Pitheciidae > Plecturocebus > Plecturocebus donacophilus. Next base: position 44,373 of record PVKP010000884.1, on the reverse strand, counting down.
AATCACTTTCCTCAACTTTGGTCCCAAATAACCTTCATGATATTTTATTGCAAGAGCCACAGTTAGTGATGGACACCACCGACTTCTGGATCACAACATTGGTTCTGTTTTTATTCTGTTTCTAGACACTTGTGATGTAGTCTTGTATTTTAAATAAGCAAGCACATTTAAAAAAATTATTTTTTAATTCACACATAAAATTGTATATATTAATAGTTTACATGTTTTGAAATATGTATCCATTGTGGAAGGGTGAAATCTAGCATAAACATTACCTCACATGTTCAGTATTATTTTTGTGTGGGGAAAAGTCAAGGTCTACGTTCCTAGCAAATTTCATTACAATCTGCTGTTATTAACTATAATCACCATGTTGTTAATTGGGTCTCTTGAACTTGTTTCTCATAAGTGCAATTTTTATCCTTTGACCAATACCACGCTCCACCCCATGACCCCAGCCCTGGCAACCACCATTTTACTTTCTGCTCCTATGGGTGCAACTTTTTAGATTCCTTTAAGTCGGATACATAGAAAGAGGGAGTAAATTTCCAGAGGAAGCAATGGGAATAAAATAGGAAGTAGATCAAAGCCACATGAGGGCTATAGTTAATAATATTGTATTGTATTCTGGGAATTTGCAAAAAGAATAGACATTAAGTGCTCTTACTACACACACACACACACACACACACACACACACACACACGCAGGTAAATATAACAGGTGATTTATAGGTCAATTTGCTTGACTGTAGTAGTTATTTTTTCTTTATATGTATATCAGAACATCATGTTGTACACCTTACATATATACTGTAAAAAATAAGTACACTTTTATCTGATATATGGGATCAACAGCATGCTTTTATTAAGTACATTATAAGGATGAGAAGATTTAAAACTAATCTCAAAAGCTATTCTTAGCTGAAGTTTGTTAGTCTTTCCACAGTTTTCATGAGGACATGTTTATTATAGCTTTTCACTATGTGAAGCTTATTTTACATAATTCTGACTTGGCATTTCTTCTCCAGTGACATTATTTATTTATTCTCTTGTTAAAACAATAAAGTAATAACATTGGTTCTTTGTTACAATTTTATTTTCTTGTTTTGTCATTATGGTTAAACTAAACCTATTCTCTAGTTTATAATAAAAGTTTCTTTTTTTCCCCTTTCTCTTGGGGCCTAAGTTATTTTCTCTATTTCTTGCTTCATTTGCAACCTTTGCTTTTCCATTCCCTGGAAATACAAAACAAAGTTTTAAAGTTATTTATTTGTGTAAAGATGCATTTTTGTCTCATGCATGTGGGCCAAATTGCATGGTTTTCTTGTCCAAATCATTCTGTTATCTGTTCTACTGAATGTAAGCTCTTACATGACAACCTTCAGTAGAATGGTTTTATTTTCCAATATATACTCACTGGTTTATCCAACAGCATTTTGTATGCTCTTTATTATTTCCTATGTTTATGATTTATTTAAAAAAACTAGATATTAATCAGATTTAAAGAAATAATACTTAAAAAAATTACATTGCACATTTCTTTGCACATTGGTTTGTACAAATAAGGGGATTGATTTAACTCTAGAGTAATCATATTATTGTATAAGTAACATTGTATATCCAACTATCTCTTAAAAGCCATGAATTTACATGGAGTTTAATAAATTATATTAATAATAGGAATAAAACTGGTCGTGACAGAGAACTGTAACACACCAAAAAGTGAAAATTTAGAGAAAGGCACTAAAATAAGTTCTTCCTCAAGAATCAGCATATGTAATTCAGAGAAATGAAAAATTGGCCTGCCATTATATACCATGATTGGTAGATTTTATTTATGTGTTTCTCCTTTTAAAAATATTTTTCTCCCCTAAATTATTATTCAAGTTTGATTTTATCTTGAAAATAGGTATGTGGAAGAGGAGAGATGTTAATCCAATTAGGGAAATTTCTTTATGAAATTATATGTTCTGGTGGAAAAGTTTATCTGAAATTTATACTTTATTTAAATCCCAGCTTAAGTAAAAGGGTTACCTCTATAACTCCTGAGAATATATTTAATAAACATTTAGTAAAGCCAAAAAAGCCTGCTTAAATTTTTCTCCATCTTAGGTTTTCTTCTCTCTGCTGTCTAGATTAATGTATATCAAGATAAATCTTGTATTTCCTGTAGAAGGAAAGATAACCTGTAACCCACCTGGACATGAAGTTCTGTGATAAGACAATTAATTGGATATGGTGCCTTCTTTTGCATCCCTGCCTGCCCTTTCCAGTACCTGTTCACATTGACATCTTGTGACATGTTCACTACTCAGTTGACTCCAAAAATAGCACCCACTGCCTGTGCATGAGGTACAGTGCTTTGCTTTTTCCAAGGGTCCTGCATTTCCATGGAAACCAGACAGGCAGAAGAGAAAGGGTAAGTACAAGAAATCTCTGAGCTCTTAGAAACAAAGCTGAATCCAGACCAACTGCCTCATCTGAATTCAGCCCGTGAAAACCATAAACCACTCTGACCCCTTACTGCTGAAGGAAGGCATGCTCCCTGCTGGCTTTCGTCCACGAGAAACACATCTCTTTCTCACATTGGACATATTTTAAAGGCTAGAAAGGCAGGATTTGAAATCTAAGAGCCTAGATTTTTTTCTCTTCTGTCACTCTTTGGTGATGTGAAGTTACCATTTCCATTGTATAAAATGCAAAATTACAAAAGGTTTTTGAATGGTTTATCATTTGAAAGGAATGTTGAAGATTATTTAAAAATTAAGGCTTAATGGACAGTGGTTTGAAATCCCTAAGAAATACTATTTAAACAAAATATCCTTGCTCATCGTAGCTTAATCAAACAGCAGATATTTGTCAAATGTAAGGCTTGTCATAGGCAGGCAGGAATATTTTCTATTAGGAAGCTCTATTCTATTCTATCTCCTATAAATATAGCTCCAGGGGAAAAAAGAATCTATGCATGTCTCAGTAATCAGAACTTCCAAGAAGAGTATGCAATTTTAATTTAATTGTCAAAACCACTATTTTATATGTATACTCTACTGGGAAATGTAAGTTGGTTCTATTTGGTTGTAAAAAAAAAAAAAAAGCCACACAACTAGTTCTTATCAAGATAAAATATACAAATCGAGGTTTGTGCTAAGTAGCCATAACTGTGCTCCTCTTCCCATCTGAACCCTGAATCCCACATTCTACCATTTTAGTCACTTCTTTCTGTTGTTAAGAGGAATGCTGCTTGGATAATCTGTGTATTCTGACATCCAAAAAAGTGAATAAGGATGTAGACTGAGTTTCGGTTTATTTCTTTAGCCATATTTGACGATAGAGTTGAATGATAAGCTGAAACTCCATCAACTGTATAAAACTGTGTGTGTGCAAGAATGAACTATTCTTTTTAGGGGGTGGAACAAGGAATGGGTGTATCAGAGCTAGTTTCCCACCACAGAATTTGGATATTATAGCCATTGAGTAACTATGTCTGTATATGGCATAAAGAAACTCAACCAAAGAAAAGAGAAATTCAAAGAACACGTGTACCCCAAAGAACAATAGGTAAGTTAAGTAGATCACAGTGTATTCCACTCAATTTGAACTTCCCCTAGTTCTTCTTAACTCATAGAAGATTCTTACATTTTATATGTTGTAATAAAAAATAAATATAAGAAATTGCATCAAATAATAAAGCTTAAGAAATGAAAGGTAAGTCCTAGAAGAGGCGCCATAAGTTGTAGTGGAAAGTGTTTTCTCTAAACCATCATGATGACTATTGTATGTTAAAGAGAAGAACCAAAGACAAGCCTCATACTGGACATTTCAGAGATCATCACTGTGATAAAAAAAAATTGTGTGTTGTTTTAAAATTATTTTTACTTTTAAGTTCCAGGGTAAGTGTGCAGGATGTGCAGGTTTGTTACATAGGTGAATGTGTGCCATAGTGGTTTGCTGCACCAATCAAACAATTACCTAGGTATTAATCCCAACATGTATTAGATATTTTTCCTAATGCTCTCCCTCCCCTCAGCCACCATCTCCACAGGCCACAGTGTGTGTTGTTCCCCTTTCTGTGTCCATGTGTTCACATTGCTCAGCTCCCACTTATAGGTGAGAACATACAGTGTTTGGTTTTCTGTTTCTGTGCTAGTTTGCTGAGGATAATAGCTTCCAACTCCATTCATGTTCCTGCAAAGGACATGATCTCATTCTTCTTTATGGCTGCATAGTATTTCATGGTATGTATGTACCACATTTTCTTTAATCAGCACAATGTTTTCCACAGTGGTTGAACTAATGTATATTACCTCTAACAGTGTAAAAGTATTCCTATTTCTCTGCAACCTCATCAACATCTGTTGTTTCTTGACTTTTTAATAATTGCTGTTCTGACTGGCATGAGATGGTATCTCACTCTGGTTTTGATTTGCATTCCTCTAATGATCAGTGATATTGAACTTGAATGTTTTTCAATTTGTTTGTGTACTCTGATTTCCTTGAGCAGTCATTTGTAGTTCTTCTTGAAGATGTCCTTCACTTCCCTTGTTAGCTGTATTCCTAGGTATTTCACTCTCTTTGTAGCAATTGTGAATAAGAGTTTATTCATGATTTGGCTCTCTGCTTGTGTGCTGTTGGTGTATAGGAATGCTTCTGATTTTTGTATCCTGAGACTGCCGAAATTGCTTATCAGCTTAAGAAACTTTTGGGCTGAGACGGTATTTCTTGAACAAGTGGCGTAATCACATACTTTCAAGTTTATAACATTTAAGGTTTAAAATCAGAGGAATTTGTTTTGTTAAATTAGGTTTAAAAAATATAAAATAAAGTTAGCAAGAAGTAAGCATGCATTCTTGTTTTGTTAAACTAGGAATTTGCTTTGTTAACTAGGTTTTAAAAATTATAAAATAAAGTTAGTGAGAAGTAAGCATTCTTGCCTTTAAAGAATGTTATTTAATCTTTGATGACTTAGAAGAGATATTTTGTAATCTTCTCTTTCTAACTTCCTTTGCATTTTCTTTCGATTTTAGTGTATGTGTAATGATTCCTCACAGCAGTAGTCATCAGTTTTCATATATCATCATTACCATCATCATCAACATCATAATAAACATTTATTTTGCATCCAGTCTGTTCCTGAAACCACACAGGGAACTTGAGAAGGGAATTTAGGCCAAGAGGAAGAGTTACCCTCACAAATAAACTTTATTGGAGACATTGCTTAGAAACTTATTTGCTGATGAAAAGAAATGAGCACATTTAATTTTAACTAACATGTGATGAAATAGTCAAGGATTTGATCTTCTAGGGAGTAGCAAAGCTGAAAATTAAGTTTAACAAATGGTGCCAGACTTTTTAAAAGTACATTCCAGTTTTATCAACAAAAATGCAACCATAGCAGCTTTTCAGATTATTAGAACATCTACATTTATGTCTTTTGAGTGATTAAGAACTGTATGTCAAGGTCAATTCTCTTTCTACTTACCTTCAAACAAATTTTTAAAATCCTTCTGTGTCATTAAGATTGTGATATTCTTGATAGAAAGTTTTTCTTAAAACCATCTGTTCTTTATTAACAAGAGTGTTAAAAGCATCAGAACCAGAATTTGGCTGGATATTTACATAATTGTTTTCATAGTTTACAATTATAAACAAAGCTAAAATATACCAACAGAATGTTCTCAAATGGCTTTAAATATTTGACATCATATTACATAAAGAAATATATCAGATAAACACAAAGGAAAGTGTTAAATAACTAGACAATTTTATTTTCCAAGTAAAGATTGTAGATTACTGTATCAAGTCATGATACACTATTTTAAGTGGTGAATTCTAATGACTCCATTTTTGACACATGCCAAGTGTTGTAATAAGTGAAGTCAGCCTTTAAGTAACACACTTTTCTCCATAAATGGGAGCTGTGTATTATAAAGGGCATTAGGGTTGATGTTCAAAGTCCAAGTTTTATGATCTTGTTCTGCCTTTGTAATATGAGACCAGCAACTTGATCTTATGCCATCTTTAACTTCATTGCCTGCTAAACTAAAATATATTTGCCTCCTGAGAGCATATACATCTATCTATATTATAACATGCTAATAATAATGTGGTAATAATATATAATGTAATATACATATATTTGGATAATGAATATTTTTAAAGGTTTTAATTAATTGATATATTTTGATGGCAATAAAAATAGTTAGTATTTTTCTACTGATTATTGACCAATGCCATATATTTTATTTGGCATTAATTTAAATAAAATGTATTATTAATCAACAGTTTTTAACTTCTTTTTAAATTTCTCCAAATAATTTTTTAAATTTCTTTGTAAACTGTTATTTAAACTTACTGCTCTCCATTTTTTTCCAACAGGATTTTTCTAATCCTCCTTGCTCTCATAAATATGATTATATGCCTAAATCATTTTCTGAACTTTTTGGAGTATGCTATATATCCATTGCTCATTTTGAGCACCTTCCGACATATATAAAACCCTTTTTTTTTATACTTAAAGCTATAGAAAGTTATAGAATTGGGAAGAAATCATGAGTACAAAAGAGTGGCAGTATGCTCTGGCAATAATTTATATGTCATGATATATCAACATAGTCTTCTTGTTAAACTAGTTGTACTGTTACATTTAACTAAAAAATACTTGATTGTCTAATTTCAAAGCTAATATGTTAATTCTGTATGGAAACTCAGGAAAATTCATTTTTGTTTTCTTTTACAAACAGAAATAGTTTCTCCTTTTATATTTATTACTGAAGGAAGAATTTAGTTGTTCAGTAGATGTCACTGTAAGGCTGTTGTACTATCTTTTTATGTTTTTTTATTCCTACTAACAAAGCTAAAACATAGTTTAATTTATTTAATGTTAAAAATGCTAAATACATTTTAATGCTCAACTTTAATTAAAAATATAGAAGGGAAAAAATACCTTTTAATTAAAAATAATTATTTTAATATAATACACAAGTAATTCACACATTTTCTTTGTAGTATATTTTTAGATAGCATAAAATGTGTATTAAAATACAGTACTTCTCAAAGTATAATACAAATTCAAGTTGATCAATAGAACTTCCCTTTTTGATTATTTAATCACCACTACCTTAGGTTTCCATAAAGCTCTCAATCAACAAGTATCTCCTGTGAGGGCCCAGTCTACTTTCAGTAACATGAAACACATGTTCATTTTTTAGCAATGTTCCTTGTAATGCTCCTTAGAGTGCTCTCGCAGGCAAGCATTCTCAATTTCTGAGTTTTTCTTTTATTATTGATATATTTTTTAAAATTCTCTCTTTCACCTAGTTCCTATAGTATGATTTCAGATTGAAATGGTATATGCTGTTCATTAATAATGATAAAATAGCTGGTGTTAATTGAGTGCTGGCTGCGTGCTTGCCTCTCCCCTAGGTATATTGTTCAAGTCAGGCTGAAGTGCAGTGGTGCGATCTCAGCTCACAGCAGCCTCCGCCTACTGGTTTCAAGTGATTCTCGTGCCTCAGCCTCCTAAGTAGCTAGGATTACAGGCACGTGCCACCATGCCCAGCTAATCTTAATACTCTTAGTAGAGACAGGGTTTCACCATGTTGGCCAGGATGGTCTCGATCTCCTGACCTCATGATCCACCCGCCTCAGCCTCCCAAAGTTTTGGGATTCAAGTATTCTTAATACTGCTTTCAATGTTGTATTAATCTGGGGAGGTTAAATGCTCTAATATCTTCATCACCCAACACAATATATATTAAATTTTCAAAGTCACTTGCACCAAGCACAATGCAGATATTTCTTGTCTGCTGTCTTTTCTGGTAGTTATATCCTAGAATTCAAGGATCTTTTTATCCTAACACAGCCACTGTAAACACTTGGCCTTCAAAGTCTCCAGTGGTAAGGAAGAGGGAAAGGAAGAAAGGTGGGCCAGGTATTGAACCACCTTGACCATCTTACTCTCTATGCTCCCTCGCAGTTTCATGTCCAGAAAATATTGAATGTCTCCAAGTGAGACAAGAGGGCTGCGAAACATGGTAAAAATTACATCTTTACTCTTTATGATTTATATGCCTTTAGGTTATAGATAAAAATAATAGACATAAAGTAAACACCATATAAATAAAATAATACTCAGCTTTCCTTCCATAACTGAAGAAATATCCATTGAGCTGTTACAATTTTGTGCAAAATCAGAGATTTTAGTTTAAAACAATTTTTGAAAGACACTTCTGGAGGCAGAAATCATAGATTTTAATAAACTTTTTCTATAGCTTGTATGATCATTTGTAAAACATTGAGATTTAAATGCTAGATAAAATGAATGATAGAAGATAATCTGAATTATCAACGTAAAGTGTTCTCCCAAATTTAGTGTCACTACATTACTATCAATGATTCCTGTTTGCTCGTATCTTCTCTAAAACTCATGCTGAATTTACAGTGAAGTAAATTCCTCTGGTGAACTGAATAATAGTTTTTGGTGCAAAATAGAATAATATGGCGGCAATTATGCAGTCTATTATAATAATTATGCTGATCTTGCTGAGTTCACAATTTTGTCAGCAATTACACCTTCTAATGCAATACTTTTGTAAGTCATTCAACTTTCTCTTGATCATACAGAGGACAATTTTACTTTGCTTTTACCTACCCTAGAATCTTATACTCCTTTAGCTTTGTATTAGATTATTAGAATATGTACCAGAATTTAGCTGTAATATTGTACTTTATCAAAAATTGGTTAAATTTCTAATATCTGTTAAAATATTACCCAAAATATATAGTTATGTTTGACCTAATTTAAAATAAAATATTAAGTTGATCATTATGCTATTTTAAAAATTGTGTAATTTTGAAATTCTAGTGTATGCCACCTCATGGAAATTATTTTTGCTCCAACTATATTTTGAAATATGCAGTCTTATACGTGCATTATCTACTTGAAATGAGTTTCATCCCACATATTTATTTGTGTGTGTGTGTATAAATAACCAAAGTTAGTTTCCCAAATAATGAAGCAACAGCATGCATTATTTTGTTTTAATCTCCCGTTGTCTAAATGTCAAAGAAAGATCAAATAAAGTAAGGGATGGAGTTAGGACATAATACATTCTATGTACTGTAAAAGAAGTTGGTAAAAAGCTCTTATGTTTTCCCTGTAGTTCAGAAACACAAAAAAATTTGCAAACTATTTTCTGTCTGACAGTCAGTGAAATGAAGTGTTTGTCTAGCTTTTAGCTGCTTTTAGCTTATGTGTATATTATTATATTGCTGATGTTGAAGAGAAGACATTTTCTTTATCTACTCTAACCTGGATACCTCCCCCCAAAAGGCATGTGAACATTTTACAAGATTATTTCAGGAGGCAAAAGATAATTGAAAGAGAAAATAAATGTGTATGTATGAGAATTTCTCCCTTGTGGGAGACGCTTCTGTCCCAGTCCTGACAATGGGGTAGTGGTTACCAGGCTTAACTGAGGTCTTCTTGCTATGCAACTGTTAACACAGTGATAACTTGCACTTTAACTTCAAAAGAAACAGATCTTTCCTCTGAACATAAGAAATAGATATTTCTTCTTCTGGAGCAGAATAGCTAGGGTGCAGCAAATAAGCTCCTTCTACCTCATTCACAAAATTTGAGTGTAAGGGATAGTTTGGGAGCATCTCTCTTCATAGTATCTGTAACAGATACATATTTGCATAGATATATAGTATAGATACCTATCTGATGGTAAAAGGAATTGTTTAAAAATCGATGCACACCTTTATACAGTTTCAGATTCACTTACCACATAATGTTAAAATAGGCACATAATTATGCCTACTTTACTGATAAGAAAACTAAATATCAGATACCTAAGATTATAGAATCTATAAGTGGCAAAAGTTGGATTTGGACTCATGTAGACGACTTCTCATATACACACTGTCTTATATACTGATCTATCCTAGGACCCTATGATACACACTGATTATATCCTATGATCTCTATAAACACTGTATCGTACTTTCTGGCTGAATGGGGCTGTTTCATTGATGCCACTTTCTAAGTCCTGAGCAGATCTGGAATCCCTGGGGAGGTCCACATGTACTTAGAAGAAATGTTATGTTTCTGGAGTCATGCCTATTAGTGATTGCAGTCACTTATGGAAGTTCAGTGGTAGTACTTGATGGTCGTGCTGATTCTTCCATCGTTTTCTCTAAAACAAAACATCCAAGGAAATCTTTTAAAAGGTTTAGCATTCCAGTCACTTCTGAAATTACCAGTGGCTAAACAGCCATAAAATACCACAATATTATGACAGTGTTGCCTGCAGAAATTGTTTCAAAATTTTCTTTTTTTTTTGAGACAGGGTCTTGCTGTGTCACAGACTGGAGTGTAGAATACAGTGGTGTGATCACAGCTCACTGCAGCCTCTACCTTTCTTGAAGTGATCCTCCCGTCTCAGCCTTCCAAGTAGTGGAACCACAGGCATGCACCAGGCTCATGTTTGTATTTTTTTTAGAGTCAGGGTTTCACCACATTGCCCAGACTTCAGGTTCTTGAAGTTTATAAAAACATTTGAATTTGTACATCTAAATCACTTTTATGTTTGAAATGACCACATCCAAAATTTGGGTTTTAATTTTTTTTTTAAATAAGTGTAATAAATTCAACTGGTACATTAAATATATTCCTGTATATTTATTAAATTAAATAAATACATATTTTCAGCAATTTTACTAGTATTTTAGACACCAAGAGACAATATGCATCATAATCAGTAATTGTTTTCCAAGGTGTGTTTTCATTCATCTTACTTTTTATATTCTTATGCTTCCTGTTGTGTTTCCATAAAGCAGAAATTTGTATGATGTACCCTCTCCAACAGAAATAAATGTATAGCCACGCACAGTGGCTCACACCTGTAATCCCAGCACTTTGGGAGGCCAAGGCGGGTGGATCATGAGGTCAAGAAACCGAGACCATCCTGGCCAATATGATGAAAACTCATCTCTACTAAAAATACAAAAATTAGCTGGCTGTGGTGGCCCGCACCTGTAGTCCCAGCTACTTGGTAGACTGAGGCAGGAGAATCACTTGAACCCGGGAGGTGGAGGTTGCAGTCAGCTAAGATCACACCGCTGCATTCCAGCCTCACAACAGAGCAAGACTCCGTCTCAAAAACAAACAAACAAAAAGAAATTAACGTATAATAATTGGTTGTAGACATCATCTGTTTGTTTTTAGTTATCAGGTTCTTGGCAGAAGACAGAGACTTGGGAAATGACGCTTGTAGTCATCACATGTCCATAATCTTTTAAGTACAAAGGTGTTCATCCACTTTGAACCACAGGGCAGAAAACACAAAGAGGACATTTATATAGCATTTTCTTGCTTCTTGTTCTCAAGGAGTATGAGTTTATATACCACGTATTTATTTTCTTGTCCAGATAAATTGTAGCACCAGGAAATTTGTTGTGTCAGTAGTGTTAAAAGCACATAGGGTCAAGGTATCTGATTTTGGTGTATATCTCTGGAAGTGCATTCAGGCCACCACAAATGTCAGAGGTATAGTCATTAACAAAAGCTCTGCAAGGAGACCTCCAGCAGGAGACATGAGCCTGATAACAGAGGCTGTTTAGCAAGCTGAATCTGTTGTCTCCCTGTATGTCCAGATTAACTAAAGCCTCATAAAGAGTGCATCCTCTTTTATTTCTATTTTCATAGTATTCAGAGTTACCGAAGTAACATCCTGGCTGCAGTATAAAATCACTGGAAAAAATATTTTATTTACAACATTAGAACTTACATAATTGGTATCCTCTTGCAAGAAGTCTATAAATTTAGTCAACAATGGCTATTTAACTTCTTTTTTAAATTTGTGTAGTTAATTTTGACAAATACATAGAAAGAAAATCTGTATGTTTTGAGTGGTAGAGTTGCTTAAGGACTTTAGAGCAGAAAGAATGAAGTTTTATTCATTAGGTGAATCTTGATTGAGTACTGTAAAATCAGAATAATGACACCTAACCCAGTGGCTTCTTAAAGTGATGTTAACTTCAATTGTGCATAAGAATTGCATGGAATATTTGTTGAAATGCAGATAATTAGGCTCTGGGTCAGTCTTATTGAATCTAATATTCTGTTGGTGAAGATTTTGAAATCTAGTTTTAAAGAATATGTACTGTATAATTCTTATTAACATTAAACTTTAAGAAACTGGTTTGTCTGTTAGATAAATATTAACATCTGGGTTGCTAAATATTTCATAAGACATTGGAAAAATGTCATATGTCCAAATACATTATATTCCTATTACTTATATATACAATTTTATTTTAGTTTATATATGTATATAGTTTTTATCCATAGTCATAATATATATTAGAATTAATTGTCATACAATTAATTATTAGGTATATATATACCAATCACAGAAATAATTATGTTAATTATAAAATTAATTGAAGCTAATGTTAAATTATAATTTCACAGGCAATTATTTCAAGATTTGAAACATTTGAAAAATTACTTTAGTATATATTTCAAGGACTAATTTTGTTCTTATGAAATAGTACGTTTTAATTTGGAGAAATGGATAGGAAGACTTGAGCATTATACTTTGCATGTTAAGCCTAAAATATTTCCATACAATTCTCATAAAATTTAATTATAGTTGCTTCATTCTTTTCTATGGAAAATTTATTTACTATTCATCACACTGCTTGAGTGTCTATCACTGAAGTTTTAGTAGAGTTTACAGCTCATACTTGAATTAGTATACGTTGTGTATTGAGACTGTGATAAAGAATATTAAATTTCCTCTCTTTATTAAATTTTTTAATTGTTTTTTTTTGTTGTTGTTGAAGAGAGAGGCTCACGATGTGGCCCAGGCTGGAGTAGAGTAGTGCAGTGACAACTCACTACAGTCTCGAATTCCTGGGCTCAAGCAATCCTTCAACCTCAGCCTCCTGAATAGGTGGCACTACAGTCATGTACCACCACCATGCCTGTCTAATATTTTTGTTTATGAGACAGGGTCTTGCTATATTGCCCAGCCTGGTCTAGCTTCTTCATAGAATTTTTGGATTTACAGTGTTCATGCTTAACTGGGAAAGTATCTCTTAACTTCCAAATGCAGTGTTTCTATGTAGACTCTTAGAAATTGCAAGATGGATGAGATAGTCATTGTTTTGCTGGTAAGGTCTTGTACTAAAGTGATGCTTATAAACCTCAAAGACAGAGTGTCCATTGATTTCAAATTGGGTCCATATGCCTGCTGGCAGGGCACAACATAGAAAATGCTTTCAGATTTGAAAAGGGTCACACTGGAAAGGTTATGTTGAATCTGGCATCAGGAGAAAATGCTTTGAAGCTTTTCTAAAGCTGTGTGTGTTAAGCATTTATGGGCATATTGTTTTTATAGACTGGGATTCTTATCTGCGGTGCATTTAAATAAGAATGAGTATGCTTATCTTCAGAGTTTCTCTGAAAAAAAGTTAAAAGGTAGCAGCCTGTGGCTCAAAGAGCTGACACAGAAAGACAAGGTGTGTAAGAAATTATGTTGCCGTGTTCAGTTCAACAGGAAAAACACATTTTGACTTCTTTCTGTACCAGCATAATTATTTTCTAACTATTTTTCTCTGACACAGCCATTTATCTACCTGAGCACCAGATTGCTCAAATAATTGTAATTCATAATATGGCCCTAGGGTCTTTGAATATTTTAATTAACTACCCTAGAAATTCTATGTACATCAAAGGGTAACCTTACAGGGGATAATAATGCATCATAACATAGAGACTGCATTTTAAAAGATTGGCTTTCTCCCCCTCAGTGCTTTCTCATTTTGACATTCGCTTTTCTCAAATCTGTCTACAAGTTTAGATACAACATAGTTAAGTGAGTCTCTCAGCATTTGAAGGGATGATGAAGTTTAGCTTGCCATGAGTTGTAACTTTAGAGAAGAAAAAGAAAACCAAGAGTTCCACATTCCACAGTTTTGCTTGAGAAATTTTTAATGATGTTTAGTCTCAAAAAGTGCCATTTAAATGGAAATAGAGTAAAACAGATTTTCTCTTTGCTTTTATTCTGTGACCATATGAAATCATAAAGAAAACTGGGAGTTTGGAGAGTTACAGCAATAGTGCTTCACACTGCTTTCTTTAGCTTCTAATATATATATGTTTTTCCAGGAAAATCACTTGGCACAGATGAATAATCACATTACTCCTACTTTTCATGACCTTTCTGTGGAGTAAAGTGTACTGCTCTTCTAAAAATGCACATTCCCTAAAAATAGTTAATTCCAAAATTAATTTTGTTCTCTGAATGAATGGCTAACAGACTCACGAGATTTCACAATCTTAATCTGTCAGCGACACTGTTCATAAAATTATTGAAAGAAATTCAGGTGTCTGAACTGAGTTCAAGAAATACAAAAGAATCATGTGATTGCATGCTACTCTTTTCCTTCACAATATCCTTACAGAAGAAGGCAGGTACAGACATGTGAACTCTAAGGAAGTTGCTATTTTATTTACATTTAATAGAACTTACTCTTCTTTGGAAGTAGTACTTGAATTTCACCAGATAGTCTTAACATTATCATAATATCGATTTCAATGACAAATATTTTACTTAAAATTTTCACATACATTTAAGATTATAGCTATTTATATGTCCTATATAAATATTTATTAATTTTGATGCAGGCAGAATTTTTTGAAGAACTAAAACTTAAGATCTATGTAACAGAAACTCTCTCCCCAAATACACATACACATTCCTCTGAATTCATTAAACTTGGTATCCTTTGTTATGCAAATTTTCCTACAAGTAGAATCAGAACTTGAGATAAACCCTGGCAAAAAAGACATAATTTTATAGTCTGGATAGAGCCATTATTGTTGAGTACAAATTTTGATCTTTAAATTTTAACCTACTATAGTTATGATTTCATAAACTTCTACTTTTCTCTAGTCCATGGTTACTCATTTTATTTATATGTTTTCTTATTAATATTTAGATTAGAAGTTGAAAATTAGAATAGCAATACCAGAAGCAAACATCTATATTTTGCATTTTGGTTCTCACTGAGGGTGAAAAATCAGGTTTTGTTTTTTTATTTTGCCCTCACCACAGCTGCCCCGGCATCTTGTTATATAAACACTTGCAATAATCTATATGGAAATAATATTATGAGTTTTTAAAAATATATATATAACTCCATTTCTAAGTTACTGATTCTTCACTTCAAAGCATCAGCTTGAGGTTTATCAAAGGATGATATAGCCTTTGAATTGTCTTTGAAGACACTGGAGTTGAGTATACACTATAACAATGCTTCATCAGTATCAACACTAAAGCTTGAAAGTTGAGAAGTTAAAATGTAAAATACTTAATAGCTTGAAATGAAACTATTAACTCATAGTTTTAACTACTAACTGTGGGTAATTGAGAAGCCATAATCTGTCCTGCTCCTTCATCTCAATCCTGGGCTTATCCAAATGTCTATGATGTAGTAGATTTTCAATCAAATGTTATTTGAATGAATGTTGCATTAGACAGACCAGGTGTTTGTTAACAAGCCATCACCACCTGAGACTTTATCATTTTGATTTGTATAAAATTGAAGGAGTACAAGTGTAGTTTTGTTACATGGATATAATGTGTCATAGTTAAGTCTTGGCCTTTAGTGAAATCATCACCTGAAAAATAAGTTTTGTATCCATTATGTAATTTCTCATCTCTCCTTCCCTCCCACACTCCTATCCTTCTTGGTCTCCAGTGTCTATCATTCAACACTTTATGTCCAATCACATGAGATTTTAATTGGTACACTACTGCCATGACATACAGAATCGGTTCAATTTGCTGCTAAACATGATGACAACATTCTCAATTTGATAGTGGGCAATGTCACTGGTATCATTTTATACCAAATATTCATGACAGCTATTTTTCACTGTTTTTAATTAGGGCACATTTTTTTAAAAAGCACTAACAAAACATAAACTAATTTTAGAATACTAACTTTTCTGAAGTTTATTATACCACAGAGAAATTAATCAGAAATCATTTTCAATAAATAGAATGTTACATATTTATTAACTTTTATAATATTTTAATAAGAAGTGTTTAACTTCAATCTCTTTCACATGATAATATGCATATGTAAATGTGTGATTTTTAACTCCTGCACTATCCCAAAAACTGGGAGATCTCAATTTGTAACTCTTTCCCACTACTTTTTTATTGAGCTATGAGTAATATCGGTAAATTTAACCATATTGTATCTCAGACTATGACTATGAATATCCCTAAATTTATTGAGGGTTTTATTGTTTTATTCATCCGTGTTTTGCAATTTTCTGCATAGAGGGCATGCTCATATTTTGTTAGACTTATATGTAAGTATTCTTTTTGGTGCCATTACAAATGATATTTTTATTGGTTTGAAATTCCTATTGTTTATTGCTAGCATGTAGGAAAACAACAAACTTTTTAATGTTGGTTGTGAAAACTAAACTCACATTTTAATTCTAGGAGGTTTTTTTTTTTTTTTTTAAAAATGATGTCTATGAAAAAACACATTTCTTTTTTTTTGAGATATACATTTGTTGTGTTAATTTATAAGTTCTCAAGTACAATAATATGTCTAATCTTTATTACATTTCCTAAAAATCATACTGACAAACAGATGATCATATTAAAAAAAATCTAACATAGAAATTTATGAATAAGTTCTAACTCTACTGTGTCCAGTAGGTTAGCCACTATCACATATGATGGAATGGTTTGGATATTGGATATGTAAATCTACTCTTTCAACTGTAAATTTTATAAAATCTAGATGCAGATCAAGTACTTCTAATGAAAATTTAGCATCCTACTGAGGATATAAAATATGCATCGAATTTCAAAGACTTAATCCAGATGAAAACAGTATAAAATCTCATTCACAATTTTTTAACTTTGGTTATGTATTGAAATGAAAATGTTTTAGGTTGGCTTAATCCAAATTAGTTTCCACCTGTTTCTTTTAATTTCTTAATGTAGCTACAAGAAAGTTTCTTTCTTTCCAACTTCATGCTTTCTATTTATTCTCCTGGCCTTAATCAAGACTTTCAGTGTGTTGTTGAATGGAAGTGGGGAAAGGAGAAATCCTTGTCTTGTTTTTTATCCAGGGGTAAAGCATTTAGTCTCTCACCATTCAATATGTAACCTGTAGGTTTTCCTATGTATCCTTTCCTTGGTGAAAGAAATTACCTTGTATTCTTGCGTATCCTAGAATAAACTTCATTTCTTCATGATGCATTATTCTCTTTTTTATACTGCCAGATTTAATATGCTAAGATTTTGTTAAGGAGTTTGAATTTAAGTTCATAAAAGACATTTGTCTGTAGATTTCTTGTATGTTTGACAGGTTTTAATGTAAGGGTAACACTGGCCTCATAGAATGAGTTAGACACTGTTCCCTCCATTTCCATTTTCCAGCAGATATTATGTAGAATTGGTATGATTTATTTCCTGAGGATTGGTAGAATTCACCGGTGAAACTTAGCACTGGCATTTTAACTTTTTGGAAAATTTTTAACAACTAATTCAACTTTAAAAATTAGTTGTGTGGCTATTCAAGATTATCTTTTTCTCCTTGTATAAATGTTGGTAGTTTATATCTTTCAAACATTTGCCTATTTTGTCTAAATTATCAAATTTATGAGGAAAAAGTTGTTCAAAGTATTCCCTTATTAGCCTTTTAATGTCCACGGGTGAGCAGTCATGACCCCAGTTCAAGTTCTGCTATTGGTAATTTGTTTTCTCTGCTCCTTGATTATTTTATCTAGAGGCTTATCAATTTTGTCAATATTTTCAAGGAAACTGCCCTTGATTTTGTTATTTCTGTTGTTCTATGTTTTGAATTTTATTAACTTCAGCTCTCATTTATGGCATTTTCTCTCTTGTGCTTGCTTTGAATTTAAATTAATTTTTTGTTTTTTTTATTTTTTTAAGTTACTGATTTTAGATTTCTCATTTTCTAATACATAGATTTAATGTTTACCTTTGCTTCTAATTTGCATTTGCATCCCTTAATTTTGATAAATTATAGTCTCATTTGTGCTCAGTTCAAAATAGTTTAAATTATTTTTGAGACTTTTTTGACTCATATATTGTTTAGAAGTGTGATGTTTAATCTCCAAATATTTTGGGATTTTCCAATTCTGTTATTAATTTAACTAGTTATTTCATCGAATAGAGTATTTCATTGTTGTTTGAGAACATACTTTGCATAATTTCTATACAGAAAGTTATATTTTGTGGTCCAGAATGTGCTTTATCTTGGCAACTGGTTCATGAGAGCTTGAGAAAAATGTGAATTCTGCTGTTGAGGGAATATTCTAAAATGTCAATTAGATCAAGTTGATTATGTTGCTGTTCAAGTTAACTGTCCCCTTACTAATTTTTCTGCAGGCGTGTTTTATCAATTACTGAACAAGAGGTGTTGAAGTCTCCAGCTATGATAGTAGATTTATATATTAATCTTTGAAGTTCCACCTGTTTTTGGCTCAAGTATTTTGATGCTCTGTAGTTAGGTACATGCACCTTAAGAATTGTTATTTTTTTGAGAGAACTGACCTTTTTATGATTACATGAGGCCCCTCTTTATCCCTGAAAATTTTGCTTGTTCTGAAGATTGATATATCTGAATTAATTTAGCTATTCCAACTTTCTTTTGATATGTGTTAGCATGGTATGTTTTTCATTTATGTTCATTTATTTTTATTCTACCTGAGAGTTTGTATTTTAAGTTGGTTTCTTATAGACAAATTATATGTGAGCTCATTTTTTGATCCACTTTGAGTGTTTCTCTCTTTTAATATGTATATTTACACCATTCATAGTAAAGAGAATATCAATATAGTGGGAATAATATCATTCATAGGTATAACTGATAAATATTTATGTTTTTATTTTTTTCCTTCCTTCATCTTCTGTCTTTTCTGATCTTGAAGGAATATTTTACATAATTCTATTTTGCTCCTGTTTGTTTATTATAAAGTAATAGTATTATTATCATGTCTTACTTAATATGACATTTATTTTCTAAACATTTATAGTGATTAATTAGGGTTTATAATAATAAAATAATATAAGTATACCTTCAAATAATACTTCATCTATTAACATGTACAACAGGTACATATAACAAAATATTTTCAATTCTCCCCTCTAGTCCCTTGTGACATTGTTGTTACCCATTTTGCTTTTATATATTCTGTACCATGCACTATATTTTTAGTATGGCTTTTCACTGACATTTATCTTTAGATCAATTTAGAATAAGAAAAAAAATTTAGGCATTTTGTTTTGCTTTCATTTACTCTTTTCTGACATTATTTTTGAAGTAAATTTAAGTTTCTGACCAATATTTATCTTCTTCTGCCTGAACTTGTTCTTTCAAAATTTCTTTAGGGCAGTTCTGCTTGCAGTGAGGTCCCTCTGTTTTCATAATTATGTTCTTTATTTTCTTTTTAGTTAAGACAGGGAGGCTGGAATGGGGCTGGAGTGGAGCTGGTGGGCCAGAGTTCCTGTGCACCAGCTAAAATGAAATTTCCTTACTGGCTTCTGATGATTACTTTCCTGAGATTAAACAGTCTTCTTTCTTTTTTTTCAGAAGAATGAAAGGTCAGGGTGAATGTCACAGTGACTAAACGCTCTGTCTACCTACCAGAGTCTTAGAGGTTAAGGTTGAGCTTCACATTGAGATCTGGTAGAGTGCTTGGAGTAACAGCCTGTGAAAGTGTCTGGGAGGTGGGGGCTATGACTGTGGACCCCAGGAAGTTCTGATTCTCTTGTTAGCTGACACTTGGCCTCTAGTAATTCATGAAAATTTCTACTTTAATGGTTTTGTTGGTTTACGGGATCCTCTAGCTTCTGCTCTAGGTAAGTAAATCTGAGGTTCTGTGTCTACCTAGAGTAGTTGCAGTTGGGGATGCTGTTTGCAGTCTTTTTCAGGCCCCCATGGTGAACTGCAGTTTGGGCCTTTGAGATATTGGGGCAAGAATTCTAACCTCATATGCGGATAATTACTCTGCTTTTGAGAAATAGCGCTTGGCCTGCTATACACACATAATAGAAACCGAGTGCTTCGACCTTGGGCCACCAAGTTACTGTGGGACCTAAGCCACCCCTCATAAACTGGGCATCCTCTGACCCAGCAAGTCATATAGTGGGGCATACACAGTAATACTTCATCTTCAAAGGAATGAGCCTGAATAGACTCAAAAGGCACAGGTCAGTTACATACAGAAGTGGCCCGCTTGCCCATAGTCCCCACTTCTGCTGCACAGCCTGCTGTCTCCCAGCCTGCACTGGTGGCCTCATAGGGAGTTCTGTGTGATCAATTGACATACAAAAAGACTTGGGCTTGGTTTCCAGATGGTTCTGCATGATATGTGGGCACCACTCTGAAAGTGAGCAGATGCAATCCCTTCTCTGGGACACCCCTGAAGGACAGTGGTGAAGGGCAATCTTCCCAGAGGTCAGAACTTCAGGCAGTGCACCTGGTTGTGCCCTTTGCCTTGAAGGTAAAATGTTTAGGCACGAGATTATATTCCAATTCATGGTTATTAGCCAATGATTTTGCTGGAAGGTCAGGAACTTGGGAGGGATATGATTGAAAAATATATTTAAAAGTTGATGATTTAATAATTCCATAGATAGAATGATCTGTTATATGGGTATCAGTCACATTCTTTCCCCAGCCACTCCTGTCATAACCCAATGGGTTCATGAACAAAGTAGCCACGGTCACAGGGATAGAGGTTAGGCATGGGCTCACCAATGTGGAATACCACTCACCAAAAATGACCAGGCTATGGCCACTGCAGAGTGCTCAGTCTGCCAGCAGTGGAAACCAACCCTGAGCCTTCAGGATGATACCATTCCGTGGGATAATCAACCAGCTACCTGGTGTCAGGTCAGTTAGATTGGACTGCTTTCATCATGGAAGTGGCAGCATTCTGGCAACTACCTTGGATATTGATTTGTCTCAATACATGCAATAGTTCTTCCAATAAATACCATTTATTTACCTCAAGATGCCTTATCCACTATCATGGTATTCTCCACAGAATTGCTTTTCATCAAGAAACTCACTGAATAACAAAATGCAGCAATTGGCCTATTCTCATGGAATTCACTGGTCTAACATATTCCCTACCACCCCAAAGCAACTGGCTTGACTAAGCAATCTTATCAGGCCAGGTAAGTGACAATCCATTGTAGGACTGGGTGAGATTTTTCTAGATAGTGTATGCTCTGAATCAGTGTCCAATATAGTTGCTGCTTCTCCAATAGCTAGAATTCATGGGTCCAGGAATCAAGGTGTGGCAATGGGAGTGATGCTACTATTATCTCAAGTGACCCACTATCTCAACTTTTGCTTCCTCCTCCAATAATGTTAGGTTCTGCTGGCCCAAAGATCTTAGTTGCAAAGGGAGGAATGTTTCCACCAAAAGACACAACGGTGATTCCACTGAATGGCAAGTTAAGACTGCCACCCTGTCAACTTCAGAAGCGATTTATGGTTTTGGTTGGAGTGATTGATTTTGACCATCAAAAGAAAATTGGACCATTACTCACAATGGAGGGAAAAAGTAAATATGTCTGGAATACAGGAGATTTATTGAAGAGTCTTAGTATTACCATGCCCTGTGATTAAGGTCCATGGGAAATTACAACCACCCAATCAAGGCAGAACTACTAATAGTTCACATATTTCAGGAATAAAGATTTGGGTTACCCCACAAGGTCAAGAAACCATGACCTGCTGAGGTGCTTGGTAAAATCAAATTAAATACAGAATGGATAGTAAAATAAGGTAGTTATAAACACCAGTTATCTCAGAAGTGAGTACTGTAATTGTCATGAGTATTTCCTCCGTATGTTGTCATGAAAATGTTTGTGTGTATGTATACATACATTAGGCAAATATTTTTGTTTTCTCTTCATTCCCTTATGATGCAACACAAAATGTATTAACTTTATTACTTTTTATGTGAGCATCAAAAAATAGTTTCCTTTTTTTTTACATCAACAAAAAAATTATATGTATTTACTGTGTACAGCATGATATTTTGAAGATATATACATTGTGAATTTGCTAAATCTGGCTAATTAACAATGCATTGCCTCACATAGTCATCATTTTTGTTTTGTAAGGAATACTTTACATCTACTCTCAGCACTTTTCAAGAATACAATATATTATTAACTATAGTCTCTATGTTGGTAAAATAGATCTCTTGAACTTACTCTTCCTAACTGAAATTTTGTATCTTTTGGTCACTATCTCCCCAACCACCTCGCTCCCAACTACTCCAGCCCCTGGCAACCACCATGCTACTCTGCCTCTATGAGATCAACTTTTTTAGAGTCCATATCTAAAAGGGGTGAGAACATGCAGTGTTTCTTTTTGCCTGGTTTATTTCAATTAACACAATATCCTCCAAATTCATCCATTTGTCACAAGTGACAGGATTTTAATTTGTTTTGTTTTGTTTTGTTTTGATACAGGGTCTCACTCTGTCACCCAAGCTGAGTGTAGTAGCACAATCACGGCTGATTGCAGCCTTGACCTCCTGGACTGAAGCAATGCTTCCACCTCAGCCTTTTGAGTAGGATAGTACCTACTATCACATGCCACCATGCCTGGCTAATTTTTAATTTTTTTGTAGAGAAGAGGACTCACCATATTGCTTAGGCTGGTCTCGAACTCCTGAACACAAGTGATCCTCTTTCTTCAACCTCCCAAAGTACTGGGATTACAGGCATGAGCCACCACACCTGGCTAATTTAAATTCTTTTTTATAGCTTTTTAATAGCTGAATAGTAGTTCTTTGTGTGTGTGTGTGTGTGTGTGTGTGTGTGTCCCATTAAGCATTATTATGATTACAACATAGAATTTAACTTATGGGACATTAGAAAAAGATTAAACAATGGTCACGGACTTTCTCTTCTAAGGAAGAGATTGGTGTGTTTTAGGTTGTATGCAGGATGGTCATATTATGCTAGGTGGAATCATGAGCCTGATATTGTCTTTGTTTGAAAATTAAACATGGTTTACAGAGATGCATATGGGTGCTAAGTTGACAAGAAGTGGACTTGTGATCATCAATTTTGTGTGTCAACTTGATATCTAGTAAAACATTCAAGACATATTTGTGAAAGTGTTTCTGGGAGAGATTAACATTTGAATTGGTGAAGTAAGTAAACCACATTGCTTCCTACAATGCTAGTGGGTATTATATAGCCTGTTCAGACTCAGAATAAATTATATGCCAGCTTTCCTGATTCTCCAGTTTTCAGAAAGAATATATCAAGACTTGTCAGCTTCCATAATCTTGTAAGCCAATTCCCATAGTAAATTTCTTCTTATATATGCATCTATATGTTGTTGGTTTTGTCTTTTTGGAGAAAACTGATTAATGCAATCTATAATCTCTCTCAGCAGATGCTCCCCTAGACTAGCTTCCTTGTGTGTTTTGCCCTTATCACCTGTTGATTTTGTGTGTGTGTGTGTGTGTTTTCATTCACATTTGGAAGAAAAGTAGAACGCCATTAGTTCTGTTAGCTAACACAAAGGAGTGCCATGTCCTTCCCATTTACTGAAACCAAAACTTTAAGGGACTGCAAAGTCATGTGGAATAATGAGGAAAAAAATGCAGGCCCTAGTTTAAATTCTCTGGACTTAAATCTTCATAGAACCTCACATGGGGTTTATGGGAGTATTAAATAACGGAAAGATATATTAAATACCTGGGAAATGGTAAGTGTCAATCAGGGTGATCTATTGTCCCAGTTTGCTTGTGACTTTCCCAGTTTTCACAGTAGGAATCCAATGTCTAGGAAACCCCTCAGTCATGAGCAAACCGAGGCAGCTGGTCGCCCCAGTGATGGCTAATGTGTAATATGCCAATACACATTAGCCGTTTTAAGTATCATCTAAAATTCAGAACTGTGACTAAAACTTTTGTGGCCTATGGCAATTACCATGAAGGTAGCTTTAATCATATTTTAAAAGCTCATTTATTGGTACACACAAGGATATCCTTAACAATACAAGTCTTATCCACCTTTCTGTTTTTTTATTCTTGAATTGGAAGCAGGGCTTTTAAAATTATGAACATTTAGAATGTTGATGACCCAAGGCAATCCCTACCTTTTGAGGTTTCTCTCAACCGTAGTCATCAGCCCATTGAGAAAATCTTGTGAATACAGCTTTCTGCCACACTGAATATATTTCTCCTTCACAGAAAGACTCTGAGGAAATATAAAACATTTCATGCCAGAGCATTGTGAAACCCCTTATCCAGGGAGAAATTAATTTGTGCAGAAAGTTTTATATATTTACAATGTTGAGTGCAGTAAAAAGCCATTCCCCTCAGAGAAAATAAATCATACTCTTTTTCCTAAAATTTGAATACTTGATATGGTTTTATTTTACATAAAAATTATTTTATAATCACTCTTAGGGATTTTGTTTTCACTTCATAGATCTATGCTTTTGGCAAACTCTCGGCTATACTTCTCTCCCACCAATTTTCTCTGGTTTCTCAGCAGCATTTACAACCATGGTTCCTTTTAAAATTTCAAAGTAATTCTGAAGTGTTTGAGCTATCCTGATACACTCTTTTTTATTGTTGTTTTAAGGTGTCACATAATCTTTCTTTCTCAGTGGGGAGGAGGGAAAGTGGCGCTTCATATGGTTCACAAAATGTGCATTTGGCTTGGGATTTTCACTTCTCTCCATAACAGCAGAAAGCATCCCGCGGAGGGTCGACCAAGAGCAAACAACCCAAGTGACACAGACTTACTTCCCTATCCTCTATTTTACCAACTGTACAGATAACTATATTAGGGTTCTCCAGAGAAAAAGAACAAATGGAATAGATATAGACGTGGATACAGACATAGACATAGATAACAGAGTGAAATATTTTTTATGAGGGATTAGCTCATGCTATTATGGCAGCTGTGAATTCCCACAATCTGCTCTCTGCAAGTTGGAAGCTCAAGAAAACCAGTGGTGTTGGTTGGAATCCAAGTATGAAGGTCTGAGGACCCGAAGAGCCAACTGTGAAACTACCAGTTTGTGACTGAATGTCTGAGAACCAGGAACTCTAACGTCTGAGGGCAGGAGACGATGGTTATCCCAGCTCAAGAAGAGAGAGAGAATTCACCCATCCTCCACCTTTTTGTTCTATTCAGGCCATCGAAGTATTGGATAATTCCAGCCCACATTAGGGAGGTCTTTGCATCTTACTGAGTTCACTAATTCCAGTGCTAACCCTTACAGACACACCTGGAGATAACGTTTTTTCAATTATTATGACATTCTTTAGCAATCAAGTTGACACATAAAATTAAACATCTTGTAGATAAACTGGGTTTGTCACAGGTAGGGTTCCCTGAGAAGCAGAGTGGGATATACATGTCAAGTGCAGAGCTTTGTCTAAGAATGAATACCCATGAACATAAAAATAAAAAAATAGGAGAGGTACCTAGGAGAGGTTGGGTTGTGATATAGTGACAACAAAACCCCAGCTGACCTTACAGGCAATGCGAAGCTGAGATGACCTTCAATGATGGCCTGTGATGAAATAGGGGTCTGGAAACTTGTTAACAAAGAAATTAAACTGGTACTTGCATGCGATCAAGACACATAGCATATGACTAGTTAGTTGCTGGACACTGGCTGACAAAGGGGTAGGTACAAGTAGGATAATAGACTAGGCACAGTGGCTCATGCTGGTAATCTGAGCTCTTTGGGAGGCCAAGGCAGGTGGATCATCTGAGGTCAGGAGTTTGAGACCAGCCTGGCCAACACAGTGAAACTCCATCTCTACTAAAAATACAGAAATTATCTGGGTGTTGTGGCGGCACCTACAATCCAAGCCACTTGAGAGGCTGAGGTAGGAGAATCCCTTGAACCTGGGAGACAGGTTGCAGTAGCCAAGATCAGACTATTGTACTCCAGCCTGGGTGACAAGAGTTCAACTCTGTCTCAAAAATTAAAAAAAAAAAAAAAGAAGAAAAGAAATAAATAAAAGAGGGATACTAACTGAGAGCAGCCTGATGGCAGCACTCCCAGCAGCCGTCAGACTGGACCTCATTCTGCAAGGGTATCTGGGCAGCACATAATATTTCCATTTCCTCTCTGAAGAGGACCAAGCCTTGTTTCAGAGATTAATTTCTCTTAGAACCAACAAAATATCAGAATATTGGTAAAGTAGTCCCATAGCTTAGGAAATTTCTTGATTTTTAAAATATGTCAGTGAATGATGAATCAATAAATGATTTGGTTTCACATTTACATCTCTGAAATTTTGACTTAGATACAAAAATCATGTCATGACATGTTCTCAAGCCAGAAATTCTATTAAAACATGAATAAAATGGGCATAGACTGAGCACTGCTATGGCCTCACATTCCCAGATCCGTGTGCTTCAGTGCTGCTTTCACGATCGAAGGTTTTCAAATTCTAGACATCTTCAAAGGCAATATTACAACTCTGGCTTCAGGCAGGCTCTCTCCTCTCAGTAGCATGGTCCTCCACATGCGACAGCGTTCTCCTAATTCTGTCCCCAAATCCCAAGCTTTCAGAGCACTGTCTCTGTTGATGCTGTGCAATGTCTGTGTGAGCAATTTCCAATCAAGACCAAAATAGTGAAAATGTATACAATGGATTTGGACACATGCAACAATCAGGCTAGTTTCATGAAAACAAAGGTTACCGAAAGCAAGAAATACACACTGTTGCTGAGGACTGTGACAAATGAATCCCCGACAACCTGCTTTACTATATATTCACTATTTTTTTTTTTTTGAGACGGAGTCTTGCTCTGTTGCCAGGCACCAGGCTGGAGTGCAGTGGCACAATCTCGGCTCACTGCGACCTCCGCCTCCTGGGTTCAAGCGATTCTCCTGCCTCAGCCTCCCGAGTAGCTGGGACTACAGGTGCATGCCACCACGACCAGCTAATTTTTGTATCTTTTAGTAGAGACCGGGTTTCACCATGTTGGCCAGGATGGTCTCGATCTTTTGACCTGGTGATCTGCCCCCCTCGGCCTCCCAAAGTGCTGGGATTACAGGCGTGAACCACGCATCCGCCCTTTATTCGCTATTTTGAAACATTATTTCTTGTTAGTTTTTTACCAAAAGTTTTATAAGTAACTAGGAATGACATGTAAAATGAAACAATATCCTTATATCATGACAAAAATTCAATACTTTATAAGTTAGAATGATGGAGATGTTTGCATGCATGCAAATACTGTCAGTTACATATATTTTATAATAATTTCTGTGTTGAGTTCTATGAACTGTTCTGTATTTTTATGACAGTCTCTAAATGAAGGTATAGACCGGGGCATTTGTTTTTGGCATGGGACTATTGATCTGTTTCACCTTATCAATGTCAAAATAAGACTAATATTATGTATTTTTAACTTTAATTTTTTATTTTTTCTCAAGTTCTATTTTAGTATATTTTTTCCTCAAATTCTATTCTACTTCCTAGCCCACCACCTATGAGCTTGCTTTCTCTCATATTTATATTCTCTGGAAATGTAGCTCCCATTTATGTTTTTCCTTTGATTAGTCAACATTTACTAAGTGACAAAATGTGGCTAAAAGCTACACACTTGATAATTCAAACTGCCACTTTGAATTTTTCCACCTGTCTGGTTTACTTGTTTCAAACAAATTTGTAAGCATGGATGTACAAACCCTTAGTGAAACTCTTTAGTTGTCACAGAAATCTTGGGATAAAACTGCTCTATGCAATTGTAGACAAGCTTTGAAAAGAAATATTTATCAGAGGCTTTGAGACAGAAATCTAAATTTACTTATTTCCTGAGTAATTCCCATGACAAATTTTTCCAGCAATCAGGCAAGGTTTACTTTTAACCTTTTTCTTGATGCAAACATCCTGCTTATTTGCATAAATTGTACTGTATAAATGTATTTGTTTGTACATAAAATTATTTTATAATGCTGTTCTTTCATGCAACTTTAAATCAATCTTTTTTGATTTTGAAAACTATGTTTTTTGATAAATTTCACTCCTGGTAAATAAGGGTAAATAGAAGTAAGCACCTGTAAAATTGTCCTCATTCTACATGAAAATAAGTGCTAGTTGGACACACGGTATGAGTTATAAATATTATAATTAGTACTATATACAATATATAAAGTATATTAATATGTAAATATTATATGCAGTATACTAAGTTCATTTCGCTTCATTAGAGTGATAGCAAAAGTTGATAGGTATTTTCATGTATTATTTCATACTGTTATAATAGTCTTAGTGTTTTGTTTTGTTTTAGAATGGATAGAATAGGGAACTATCATTAGTAATATTGTATTGTCTCCTGAAAATTTGTCAAAAGTAGATTTTAGGTTTCCTTTCCTACCATCCCCCACCCCTCACCACACACACACACACACACACACACACACGCACGCACACACACGCGCACACACACACACAAAGGGTAACTATAGAAGGTGATGAATATTTTAATTTGTTTGACTGTAGTAATCATTTCACTATGTATATCAAAAATCATGTTGTATACTTTTAATTTATATAATAAAAATACATTTATGTAAAAATATAGTGTTTAAAATTCTAATCCTCTATCACTTGAATGAATTGATATACTATATTTTTATTCAGTTTACCAAATTTCTACTTACCGAAAATGTCAAGGTTTATATTGCTAAGCTGGGGGCATATTTTAAAATATTCTGTTCACTGAAAAAGCTTAAATATAAATTTTACTTTTGGTGTAAGCAATATTTTTTTAAGACCACAAGTCATTTTCACATATATTGTTTCACTTACTCTTGGTTTTTCTTAATTGATTTTCTTTGTACCGCTTTCCTACAGAATTCAATAAAAGCTTTCTTTATGTTCATGTTTTATTGAACAGAAACAATTATATTCTATTACTATATAAATTGCCCTTGAAAAGTATATTTCCTGAAATCAGTGATCCTAAAATCAACCACATTTTGCTGGTTTTGTATATTCCTTATTATAATAGTAATTATTGAAACCAAATTAGTGGAGACAAATTTTTCTCTGACCATTAAAAACTAACATTTAGTGGCTATTTACATTTTCAAATGTTTTGTTTTCTTGACTACCCATCATCCTAAGAATGAATGTTTTATCAGAATAAAAAATTAACACTTGTCTATACCTTTTCCCTGATAAAACTCTTTTTCTAATTGACTGGTTATTTATAGTTTCAAAAAAAATTAAGTAGCCTTCTGTTTTTATTTTTTATTATTTAAAGGAAAAATATAAATGTAGTGACTATTGAAAGTGGATGGGATTGTAAACGGGAGAGGGAAGCTGCCATCCTTTGTATTAGGGGACTTAATCTTTTGTAATTGCCTTGTGCAGAACAGATGATAGCATTAGTATATTAATTATATTAGAAACATTTTTCCAGCAGAATTAAGGTTATTTAGCCTGGGTCCTTCATTCACTCCCCAAAGGTCTTTTAGAGGGAATGTATTTTCATACAAACCACACATAAGTTAATATCATGAGGCTTTGTAAATATAAGCACCATTATTTCTAGAGTGACTTTCAGGGCACTGAAGTTCTAATAATTATGACTCCCAACGCTGTAATAACATGTTATAAGTGTTTTAGAAAAAGATAATCTGAGACAAAAACAGTTTTTATTTTGCCAGAATTTTACATCTGGGAGATACATTAAATGATCTAGCTATAAAAATAGAATAATCCTAGCTCATGAAATAAAATCAGTATATTGTATACTTGGAACTAGTGTAAAATCATACACATTAGTTACAGGACAAATATATGAGAAAGTTGTGAACGTCTCTATCTCCCTAAAAGGATTCTCTTTAAGTATATGTGTGTCAGAGGTGTTTCATGGGTAACCACCTTCTGATTTCTCTTTCTGTACTAGAAGATGACTTGAGACACCTCATTACCAACTTGATTTTACATCCCCCAGAAATAATGGGCTTTATTGCCCAGATGCCTAATGATATTTTCTTTTTTTTTTTTTTTCAGTCCAGTAGTTCTATAAGAACTCATCTAAGTTTTCACTGTTATGGGATGATTTTCCTAAATATTTATTATTTCTTTTGAATATTTAGGTTTCAATAGATTTTTAACTGGAGAAAGTTGATCTTAATTACAGGTTTCAGCCTTTGTTCTTTTCCACTGCTTCCGTTTTCTTCCGATTTCAGCTTTTGTTTTCCAGTCATCCCACCAAGATTCCATTCTGCATGAAACCTTTACATGTTGTTAGGAATTTCTGGGTTCTCTGCATTTCAGGCTGATCTGCAGTTTCACAGACCTCTGTTTTATCTCATAGAATTACTCATATTACCTTGGGTCATTGCGGAGAGTGGCCTGCCTTCCTTGATCTTAAGGTTTATAGGAATACTTGTGACTTTTTTTTCTTTTGTAAGTTTCTAAAAAACTACTTTAGCTATTACTTTTCTCACTTTTATGTGTTTTTACCTCAATTTAATGGAAACCATCTGGAAGCAGTAGAAAAACCATAGGTAGAAAGTCTCACCCTAAATCTGACCTTTACCCTAAGTCACATTATTTACTAAGCCTTTGTTGTCAACATCTTTTTGAAGCCAGTCCTTCACTGTTTGTGTTCTAAAAGCATTTTCTTTTACCTATCCTTAAAATCACCACATTTCTGGATACTTTACTTTCTTTCATGTACATGGGCTAATTGGGCAACTGTTTCATGGAATCTTCTGCTCTTGCAAATTTTTCGAGGCTACTGCAGGTAAAAGCTTTACTAAATATTTACTTCTGCATAAAATAATCACCTTAAGTCTTAATCCTCTGAAATCAGTTTCCTTCTGGGTCCTCACATTTCAAGGTTTAGTTTTCATTTCTTTGCTTTTGGCAACATCTTTTTTCAAGATACACAATTCTGTTGGACAAAGGAAACTAGGTTCTATAGACACAACAAGTCATGCCTGGAATATTGGTGGCCTAGTAAAGAAAAAACAAAAAGGTATATATGTCTCACTCACCTCTCTGTGTAGTGTAGGACAGCCAGATCTTCCTCACCACTCTTGTACAGGCAGTTGCTCCAAGATCCAAGTTTCTTTTTTTTTGTATAACTATTTGTGAAAGCTACGAGAAATAACTTCCTTGGTTTCATGGCAGGGAAAGAGAAGACTGCGTTTTTTTAAGGACCAGGCTTGCAAGTGTCATGTGTCATATGACGACATCTCCTTGACAAAGCTGAGTCACAGACTCCAACTAAGCTATAAAGGAGACTTGGAAATGTAGTTTCTTTTATGGTCAGGAAAATACTGGAATATAGTGAACACATAATATTGGTATACACATAAGTACTTTTTGCCATGATGTAGGTCATTCAAAACAAATGAAATATTCTCTCATACTAATCCTTTGTAATTGTAGTCATAAAATTTTCCCTCTATAAGTTCAAATATATTTTATTTTATTTATTTATTTATTTTTTTATTTTGAGATGGAGTCCCTCTCTGTCGCCAAGCTGGAGTGCAGTGGCGCGATCTCCAATCACTGCAACCTCCGCCTCAAGCAATACTCCTGCCTCAGCCTCCCAAGTAGCTGGGACTACAGGCATGCACCACCACGTCCACAACGAATTTTTGTATTTTTTAGTAGAGACGGGGTTTCACCATGTTGGCCAGGATGATCTTGATCTCTTGACCTCGTGATCTGCCTGCCTCAGCCTCCCAAAGTGCTGGCATTCAAATATTTTTAATAAAATATTTTTCAAAGGGTTGGATGCTATGATGGGCTCCAGGACACACAGAAATTCTTAACTTGAGGCCAGGAAAAGTAAATGAGGATGAAAAATTAAGTGTTTTAATGGTGTTTCCAGATAACTTGAATGAGAGGGCAATAACGAGCTCAGAATAAGATCTGAAATTCTGAATCTGGTGAGAAGCATAAGTTAACTAAAAAGCTTAGCATCAAACCCACAATGGAATTTAAATTTTAATGAATATTTGACTAAAAAAAGAATTTTGAAAAAGCAAGACTCAAAGCACAGAAAGAAAATGATATATACGAGGAGGCAAGAAATATATGCCTATAATTGAATTTTTATCTTAGAAGTTTTCAGCTTATAAGACATATTTACAGTGAAACATATTTTAATGAATAAAGAATAATATTGTTTCATTGATAGAATTGTATATCTGGGAGTACAGATGCAGAATTTGTAATGAATTAACTTAAAAAATAAAATCGGTAGGCATGACACTGCTAACATTTTGAGATCAGAAAATTCAGTCAAAGACAGATGTTTTATAATAGCACATGCATATGCAGGTGAAACATTATCATACTTTATAAAGG
Organism: Plecturocebus donacophilus; assembly: GCA_004027715.1. Classification (NCBI taxonomy): domain Eukaryota; kingdom Metazoa; phylum Chordata; class Mammalia; order Primates; family Pitheciidae; genus Plecturocebus; species Plecturocebus donacophilus. The sequence continues at coordinate 11,940 of PVKP010000884.1, read as the reverse complement.
TTTTCATTTTATAAAAGTTCATTTTGTAAAATATGTCATAGAAGAATGTATAAAAAATGTTTTTACATTTTTAAGAAGCTGTAAAAATAGTTTTGTGATTTACATTCATGTTAAACAACAGAATATTTTTAGTACCTTTAAAAAATAGGCTTGGACGGGTGTGGTGGCTCATGCCTGTAATACTGGCGTTTTGGGAGGCCGAGGCAGGTGGATCACCTGAGGTCAGGAGTTCTAGGTCAGCTTGGCCAACATGATGAAAACCCCATCTCTACTAAAAATGCAAAAATTAGCTGGGCATGGTGGCACGTGCCTGTAATCCCAGCTACACAGGAGGCTGAGTCAAGCAGAATTGCTTGAACGTAGGAGATTCATGTTCCTCTTAGCCAGAATCATGCCATTGCACTCCAGCCTGGGCAACAAGAGCAAAACTCCATCTCAAAAAAAAAAAAAAAAAGGATTATGCATACATTTCCAATCTCATCATCTTTTCACTCTTTCCTATTTCGAAAAATGTTCTAACTCTTCTAGTATAATCACTCTTGCTAATCTTTTAATGAAAGCAATGTAAGTACTAGATATACGTGCAGGGTAAGTATCTCCTAACCCTATCATCCGACTCCCATCCATTACCCTAAAGATAATCACTGTTTGCACTTTCTTGTAAGCTGTCATTGTACTTCATGTCTGCACGTTCACTAAAAAGCATATGGATGTATTTTTATTTAACATATGTATGATCATTTAACAAAAATGATAATATTAAAATTAAGAACTCTGTACTGTTTCAGTTAATGTATCTTCTAATGCTCTCTAGGTCAGCAAATAGTTATATTTCCTTTCTCCAAATGTAGAGTGTTTTTCAAATAGACCCAAAATAATGTACTTGAATCCTGGTTTTGATAATACAGTTGTTGTCAGTTTTTGTTTTAAATCGTTAAGAATTGTTAACAATTCGTACTGCAGTGAATATACTAGTGCTTACATTTCTGTTTTTATTTTTGAGTGTGCCTTTCAAATTATTTCTAGCAGTAAAATTTAATAAGAAGAATTTTTTAAAAGTCACTGAGTTAGAATCTCTAGGGACTTATGATGCATATTTTTAAGCAAGTACTATCCTCATGAGCATTCCCATTTTTAGTAATTGAAGAACTTACTAATGGGATTTGCTAGGCACATGCCTAGTTGAAGATGGAGCATAGCATAAAGCCTAAATAAAATTATAGTTGTTTAAGTTGACATGTACCTTAGAGTGAATGATGTCTTGGATAAATAATTTGAAAAATAAATAATTCCTCATTTCAATGTAATTCAAAATGCTGCATAAATGAAAATAAAATAATGAAATTTCCTCAGGTTCTTAAAAATGTACATTCTTCTGAAACTTGGTGGTTTATTTACATATTACCCATTCTGTAACAAAGCATTAATCAATATATAATGAAATAAGGCCAGTTTACACAAAAGTTTTGATTTCAATAAACTTTATTTATATTTTATTCTATAAATAAATCTTATTTATAGAATTTTAGACCATTTACTTTCATTTGCACCTGCAGAGAGACCAGGATTTACATGAGACTTCTTTAAAAAAAAATAATAATCAGGTACTAAAAAAATAAAACTGTCTCTACTGATTTGTTTCTTAAATAATATAATTTATTTGCAGATAGTGCTATCATCAAAAGGAAGAGTGAAAAAGTGATTAATTATGGACAATTATAATTTTCATTTTCTCTGCTAAGTTAAACAGCTTAACGTGAAAAAAAAAGTCCTTTATACGTTCTGATAATACAGTTAAAATCTGCAAGTGGTTCTAAATAAATTTCCCTCTTGTTGCTATTAATCATATTCTGATTCACAGAGTGTCTTTTCTGGCTCAGGCCCCATGCAATTCCCAAATCCAGCAATGCAGTAAAATCTTAAATCTCTGAAATGATCACCTTTGAATTCATGTCTCATATCCAGGTCGTGCTGATGCAAGTGGTGTTGTGGGGGCAGGGTGGATTCATGGTCCTGGGCATCTCTGCTCTTGTGACTTTGCACAGTACATTGCTACTCCTGGTTGCTTTTATAGGTTAGCATTAAAACTTCATCAGCTGTCAGTTAAAGAGGTTGCATTCACCCACTCTCTACTAAATGCTTGGCACAATTTAGCAATGACCTCAGAGTGTCCTCATTTATAATTTGTATGGCTCTGTTGATAAATACTTCTCTCTGTGCTGAAGATTGTTATATGGCTACCTATCTCTTCCTTGTAAAATTTAATTCTGCATAAAAACAAAGCAAAAGAAATAACGCTGCTTACAAAAGCAATTTATACCAATTTCTGTATAAAATTAAAAATATAAACCCGTTTCTTGAGATGCAGCATTAAACTTAACTTTTAAGACTGTAGATTTGCTTCTTAATTGCTTAATATTTTAAGTTATAAAAGCTTTAAAAGCTGGTGAACATAAAACAGGGAACAATAAACCTTGAGGAAAATAATTAGCAGTAATCTTAATATCAATGAAATTAACATTTTAGTTACCTGTACTATATAAATTAAGGAGTTTCAAATTCTGATACCAACACAATGGCCTCCATAACTACCCCCATATACATATAGTTAAGAATCTGGTGTCCTATGTAAGAAAGTGCGAATCTAACCTGGTGCTCATTTCACAGAAGAGAGGAGATCTATAGATGTCCACTGATTTGTCATAGCAAGAGGAACAAAGAAAATCAAGGCTAAGAAGTTCATATGAGTCCAAAACCTCTTTGATGTACTGATTTTATTTCATTGGGGTACCCAGTAGTGGGATTGCTGGATCATATGGTAATTCTACAACAACATTATCAAGATTTGCTATATTTAAAGTCATAATTTATTAAGACTCTTTACCCACTAGGTAAATAAATATCTTTGTGATTTAAAGGAAAATATAAGATTTGTGTTTTAAAATTATTGGGGCCATAATTGTCATCCTATGCTAAATAATGAGGAGCATTTTTAGTGATTGTCTATGCATTTCACATTTTAGTCTCTGGTAATATAGTTTATCCCATTGAATGAGCACTTATTATTTAAATTTCCCAAAATATCAAAACATATGTTTTCTTGGAACCAGGGTAAAACCCAAATTGCTTGTTTATATTCTTTTTGTTCATTTATGTTTTTTAGTCCCGCACATTCCATCAATATTTTACTGATTTGTTGGAAGGAGCAGACAGTTGTCCTGAGCAAGTCTCAGTCTCACTTTTTAATCTAGTTTCTCCCTTATGCTGTTATTGAACATTTTAATCCTATCTCCTGAATATTCTTTAAACAGGATACTTTTAAAGCTCTTATAGGTTCAAGCTGAGTGTGTTTGACTAGAATACGTTGCATAAGATGTTATGTATCACAAATTGCATCATTTCGGGGGTAGATCTTCCAAATAAAATCCAAGACTTTCTAATACTGTGTAGAACATAAGTATACCAAACCATTTAACTTACTGAGCAAATTATTTTTCATATATTTGTCCAGTCAATATATCATTAGACTTCACAAAATATTTCTTTTCTAGTTCTACCATTGCTTTTATGCTAACATTCTTCTGAAAAGGAGAACTTTCCTTTGTTAATTGGGGCTACTAAGTAATACTCATACTGAAGTTTCTAATAGAAAGGCAGGTTAAATACTTCAACAGCAATAACAACTATTTATTGAGTGTCTACAAAGCACTGAACAAATCAAAGATCATTGCCTATGTGAATTTTACATTGTAATGGACACAACTAACAACAATTAGCAGAATAAACAAATAAATTATGTTATAAGGCCATAGATGCTATGGAATAAAGAAAGCAATGATGGGATAATGGGAGTCAGAAATATAGGAAAGTAAGAAGAGAGAGGTTGCAGTAAATAGGTTGGCCAGTATAGGTCTCATGACAGAGATGTGATTAGAGCAAAGATTATAAGGAAGTGAAGAGATCAGTAAAGTCAGTTTCTGGGGAGGAGCAAGTAGTGGAAATAACCAGAGCCAATGCCACTGGCAGGGGTGAACCTGGGTGCTTTGTGAACAGCAAAGGGCCCAGTGTGGTTGGAGCAGGTGAACAAGGGAGTGAGATGAGGTCTGAAATAGAGATTGAAGGAAGATAGAGTACAGATGAGATAGAAAGAGAGAGAGAGAGAGAGAGACAGAGACAGAGAGAGAGATGATAGAGATAGAAGCTGGATTAAATTCTGCATACACCTAGACCTGTGAAAGCAAAATCTTGGATCCCCAAAATCACTAGACTAAAGGGAAAAGTCAGACTGGGAACTGCTTAGGGAAAACTTCCTCCCTTTCTATTCAAAGTCACCCCTCTGCTCACTGAGATAAATGCATATCTGATTGCCTTCTTTGAGAACCCTAATCAAAAACTAAAAAGAGTGCAACCATTTGTCTCTTATCTACCTATGACTTGGAAGCTCCCTCCCCACTTCCAGTTGTCCTGCCTTTTCCTAAGGATCCAATGTTCATCTTGCACATGTTGATTGATGTCTCATGTCTCCCTAAAATGTGTAAGACCAAACTGTGCTCTGACAACCTTGGGCACATGTCATCACAGTCCTTGGGCTGTGTGTCACAGGCATCCATCCTCAACCTTGGCAAAATAAACTGAGACCTGTCTCAGGCTTTCAGAGTTCACAGACCATTGTAAGGAATTGAGACTTTATTGTGAATTAAATGGGGAGTCATCAAATGCTTGGTAACACTGGATTTTATTTTTGCTGTGTTGCAAATAGCCTTTTAATAGGCCAGGGGTGGACTCCATGTAGAGCAGTTCGACAGCTACAGAGGAATTGTAGACATGACTGTGGCTGTACATGGAGGTGATGATTTGTGGCCGGATTTGGATTTTAGATGTAGTTTGAAGATAGACTCCACAGGAATTCCAGAAAATTGGAGGTGCAGTGAAAAGAAAGAAATAACCCAAGGATTTACTGAAGATTTTGTCCTCAGTTAAAATATTTAAATTAGAGACTTGATTTACGGATGGCTTATATGATACTAATTGAATTTTGTTCTACTCCATTAGTTTCTTCCTTTCTTTCTTTTTTGAGTATCATTACAGATTAAAGGGTTTTCATTGATTCAATTTGTTTCTACGTAAAAGTCATTATTTTTAAAAACATCAAATTTTTACAACTGTAGGCAGAAGGGAGTCTACTCAAACTAGCAGCATTTCTGTGCTCTGTTGACCAACCCACAACTTTTTAAAAATAGAGTGATCACCTTTTGAATAACCAAAATGCATGCTCACTTCTTAACTATTTCTTGGATGATTTCACAAATTCCACTGTTAGAGTTTAAAGTTTCAAAATTTTAGTTTGGGTAATACCAAGCAGCAAATTTCCCTGGAAAGTAAGGGAGTATCTTTAGACATTAATGTGAATAAAGCAATGAAAGACATTTATCCTAATACTGAAGAAGAGAGAAGAACCAAAAGAAAGAGACCATAGTGAGTGGGAGTGGGAATATGCGTGTGGATTAAAACAGAAAGTTTTCTAAAAAACTTGAATGGGTAGCAAGGATGAAGAACCAGCATCTCGGTCAAAGCACAGATGTCTACATTATAACATGGCCTAAAGACTGACTCGCAGACACAACAGGCTGTGATCTCTGTTTCTTTAAATTTTTCCTGGGCCTCTACAGTGTTTTCTTCTGTATTTTTTTTTTCATATGTTCTTGCAGTGTTCTTGCTGGAAAGCACCATTGCCCATACAACACAAATTTTCTGATTGCAACTGGAATGGCACACTGTTGATTGAATGGAATCAGGAAATGGGCCCTGGGAGGAATCCTGAGTGACTCTAAAGTCATTTTAATAACCTGCTAACATTTCGAGCTGTCTTGCTGGCCACTCCAGGGGAGGACATTTAGAGAAACTGAACATTTTATCTGGCTCTTGCAATGAAGGATTTTACTGAAAAGCATATGATTCTTAGAGATTTAGACTAGAAGTGCCCCAAGTGTAAATATTATAACTTAAAAAGCCAGCCCCTTCATGTGGATTAAATCTATTACTGTTTTAGGTTTGTTTTTGTTTTATGCATCTCTAGAGATTACAGGAATAAAATTTCTAAAACAAAAGTAATACCCCAACCACACAGGTTTTCAAGTTGCCTGAAACTGATTGTATATATTTACCAATGTGGCTTGAAAATGTCCTGGGCATTTTAAGAGAATGTTCCTAGATATGCATAATAATCAGTTTAGATTATTTAGAGGTTGTCTTTCTCAGGTAACAACTACTCAGTGTCAGGGTGCTGTGGATGGCATGACCCTCACGTGCACCTCCGGGGGGCCTTCTGGAATTAGAAAACCTGAAGAAGCTGGAAAGTCATGGAAAATGGAAGGATGATCAACCCCCACATCTAACTAACTAACCTAACTAATTTCTAACTAACCTGAGACACTCTTCTATTGTTTCTTATTCTGGCCTCAATTGACAAGGCCACTGGATTTTGTAACCGACCTTGGCCAACTTCATGACTTCATACTCTATGACCCTCTACTAACTTGCAAACCTGTGACCCACTCCCAGCTTGCAAAAATCCACCCTAAACTGTGACTTTCCACTGTTCACCGCAAACCTATAAAACCAACTCTTATTCCTCCGCCCTCCACTGCCTCCCGATTTGGACCCAGCCCACCTCCACCTGGTGAATAAACAGCCATGTTGCTCACACAAAGCCTGTTTAAGGGGCCTCTTCATTCAGCACGCACATTTTAACACCCAGAACAATCACTGCCTTTAGAATAATTTCTAGTGTCTCTGGACTTCAGGTCTCTATTCAGTTATTGATTTGGTAATTCCAAGGAGATGAGACATCAGGGTACTGAGAAGGTATAAGTTCAGATGAAAAGGGAAACAATTATTGATGAGCCACAGAAAGAAATTGCTAAATTCTAGCTACAGTGATAACAGCTGTCACTCAATTAGTTCATTCATTAATTCATTAATTAATTTATTCATTGTTCCAGCAATAATGTCTCTGTTTCTACTTTGTACCTGCCACTGTTCTAGAAGCAGAGAGAGAGCAGTGACCCAAACAGGAAGGTGAGACACAGGTGGCTCAAAGCCAATGTGCCCTTTCATAGAGCACACTAAAATACTAATCTTCCCAAGATGCATATATGAAAAATTGAGTTCAAGCATTTTTATCATATTATTCTCTATTCCAAACCTTTTTAATGTATAAACCAACAACAGTCTTTAACCTAAGTTAAAATTTTAGCAGAACTGGGCATCAATTGATTTCTCCAAACTCATTTTCCTTTACTTATGTCCATCCTTGCTTATCAATTTGATATACACAGAAAGGAGTTCGTTATAGAACATTCAGTGTACAGAAATATACAGAATGTGTTAGATTTAATTATGCACTCAACAGATTTTATTGATTATTCACTATGCAATAGGCTAGAGATACAGAGCTTAAAATGACAACAGTATACTTTGGGAGGCCGAGACAGGTGGATCACCAGAGATCAAGAGTTCGGGACCAGCTTGGCCAACATGGTGAAACATCATCTCTACTAAAAATACAAAAATTAGCCAGGTATGGTGGCACGCGCCTGTAATCCCAGCTACTTGGGAGGCTGTGGCAGGAGAATCGCTGGAACCCAGGGGGTGGAGGTTGCAGTGAGCTGAGATCACGCCACTGCACTCCAGCCTGGGTGACAAGAGCAAAACTCCGTCTCAATAACAATAATAATAACAATGTCCTTGCTCTCAGGTTGCTTACAGACAACATGCTAATGAGTAAGTGTATTTCTAATGAAAAATGCTATGAAGGGAAAGAATGGAGGGCCTGGGGTATTAGAATTGCTTGAAGGAAGGAAACTGTTAATTTATATAGCATGATCAGCTTCGAGGTGCTTTCTGCTGACTGACATTACAGCAGAAATTTGAGTACAATAGGAGTATAAGCTATGCTTAAATCTAAGCATAGAATATTCCAGACTTAAGAAAAAAGTAGGCAAATAGGCCTTGAGGTAGAAGCTGACTGGCAAATTTGATAAGCAGCAAAAAAAAAAAAAAAAAGCAGTATGAGCAAGAAAATTAAGTAATGTGTAGTCTATAATTTTTCGTATAACTATGGTATGAAGCAGAAGGCGGAATTTTCACAAAGATTTGAAGTAAAAGTGAGCATATAAAATATTGACCACTTTTGGAGGTCCACAGCTTATCATGGCCCAAGACCATTCAGGGAGTAACTACCCAGTGAGTAACTTTGAGTGCTATCAGCAATGCAAATGTGTGTCTGCACGTGTAAAGATGTGCACCTGATTTTATGACATTTCTGTGAAAAAGAAGCACAAGTAACAGGTCAATGTTTTGCCTTTCAAATCATAATTGAAACTTTGCTTACAGTTTTCACTGTAAGCTTCTGCTTTTGATGAGTTTTAAGCCAGCTTGTTGTTTGGGAATAAAATAACTGTCCTTTTATCACTACAAATCAAACTTCCTTACACTTTAGATTCTGCACGTATGATATGTATAAATGTCAGGGCATGGTGGCTTATACCTATAATCCCATAACTTTGGGAGGCCAAAGATTGTTTGAGGCTAGGAGTTAGAGACCAGCCTGGGCAATATAGCAAGACTCCATCTCTACAAATAAAATAACAATAATAACAAACAAATTGGCCATGCATAGTGGCACATGCCTGAAGTCCTAGCTACTTGGGAGAATCAGGAGGGGCACTTGAGCCCAGAAGTTCAAGGCCACAGTGACCTGTGATTTTGCTGCTATTCTCCAGCCTGGGTGACAGAGTAGGACTTCATCTTTTAAAAAAAATAAATAAATCTATATGTATACACACCTACACACACACACACACACACACACACACACACACACACATCTATAGTATGTATTTGTTTTACATCTCGTAACAATTTATTTTCTTACTTACTGTTTTTTGTTTGGATCATGTCTCCAACCTGCCTTCAAATGCTCAAGAACAAGGTAATGTATTTTACTGTGTCAGAAAAATACATTTAATATGGATTGAATATAATTTTACAATTTCAATTTTGTGCTTTGTCAACACAATGAAATTTGTGGTAGATTATACAAATTGTGTAATAATGTAAGTAATGAGTAGTTTCTTTCCTGGGGATCACATCGAAAGAGCAAACGTAGATCCTCTTAACGGCTTGCAGGTGTATGAAGGGTCCTCTCCTGGAACGTCAGGCTGTGGAGTGGAGGGCCTGTGATTTTCTTCAGGAGGTGCCCAAGGCTTTAGCTGAGTATGATGAATTTACGAGTCAATTCCCACCACTTTAACTGACATTGGGGTAGACAGGATAACCTAAAATGGTCTTTCCCAAGATGGGACTAGAGAGGGAGAGTCTGAAGGGAGAGACTTAACAAGCACTACATCTCCAGGGCAGAACAACTCTTTCCCTTTTTCCCTAGGTGTCCTTCAGGTAAGGTCCTAAGAGCCTGTTGGTACTTAGCCAAGGAGGTTATATCCTTTATTAGACCTGCTGTTCCCTTGTCTAATACAAGATCATTAGTAAGAAAGAACCATCCGTAAAGCATCTCATAGGGACTGAGTCCTATTTTCTGAGAAGAGTTTCTAGCTCTGAAGAGTGCCATTGGTAATAGAGAAGGCCTTGGGAGGTGGGTTTCCTGTGCCAGTTTTTTTTAGGTGTCTCTTAGGAATTTCATTCATCTTTTCCACTTTCCCTGAGGACTGAGGCCTCCAAGCACAGTGGAGATGATACTGTATTTCTAACGCCCTGGAAATTCACTGGGTCACTGCAGCTTTGAAGGCAGGGCCACTATTGCTTTGAAGACAGCGAGGGAGCCCAAATCCAGGGATTATTTCATTAATCGGGACCTTTATTACCTCTTGAGCTTTTTCTGTTCTACAGGGGAAAGCCTCAACCCAGTTCGTGTAGGTATTTACACATACTAGCAGATATTGATATCCCTGAGACTTAGGCACATGGGTAAAGTCCATTTGCCAGTCCTCACCTGGGTAATGACTGGTTCGCCGTTCCCCAGGAGGAGCTTTGCAATGTGCCAAAGGATTATTTTTCTGGCACATTTCACATCCTTTGACTATTTGTTGGACAACCCTGAAGAGACCTTTTTCTGTAAATATAGATGTGGCCATCTGATATGTATTCTCAGTACTCATATGGAAGGTTTGATGCAGGGTTTTAAGTACTTTCCACCAGCTGGCAGCAGGTGGGAGTACTTTTCCCTCCTCAGTAGCTAGCCATCCTGAAGGAAGAAGATTATGTCCCTGGGAGATTGCCCACTCTACCTCTTCTGATGAGTGTCGAGGTCTAGTTCCCTGGAGAGGGTTTTCCCCTATTAAAGGTCCTTCTATAAACTCTTATCTAGCTGCCCTTTGTGCCTCTAGGTCAGCTCGGCGATTGCCCTCTGCTTCCTTCTCATCTCCTTTCTGGTGACCTCGGCAGTGTAAGACTGCTACCTCTTTGGGTTCTTGGACAGCTTATAACAAGTCTAAAATTTCCTTATGATACTTAATGGGAGTTCCTGCCAAGGTTGGGAATTCTCTTTCCTTCCGTATGGCAGCATGAGCATGCAGAGCCAGGTGAGCATATTTCAAATCTGTGTAAATGTTTATTTTCTCCTTTTCCTAATTTTAGAGCTGCAGTGAGGGCTACTAGTTCTGCCAGCTGGGCACTAGTTCCAGGAGGAAGGGAATTACTTTCCAGCACTGTGTTATCTTTGACTACTGCATATCCTGCCTTTCAAACTCCATTCTCTATAAAGGAACTTCCGTCAGTGTATAGGTTAAGGTCAGGATGGGCTAGGGCTGCACATGTGCGCAGCTGAAGTACAGGCCCTTTGAGCCTTAAGGCCTGATATTTGAGTAAGCGGTTATTGAACAGGTATAAGCCTCCTTTAGAGGCCAGAATTCCAGCTAAATCATATGAAGTCCATAGAGTTAGATCTTTTCCTTGGACTATTTTAACAGCTTCTGAGACCAGTATAGCAGCTGCGGCTATGACCCACAAGCAGTGTGGTGTGGCAAGCTTTTTGCTACCACATCCATTTCCTTACGTAGGTATGCCACCAGTTGTGGCATGGTCTCCTGAGTCTGGGCAAGAACCCCTGGTGCCACTCTTGACCTTTCCGTCACATATAGGGAGAAGTTGTTCCCTGTAGGAAGACTTAGAGTTGGAGCCTGCAGTAGTGACTGTTGTAGGGTCTGAAAGGCTGCCTCAGCTATACAGTCGTATTGTGTTACATGAGTGTTAGCCTTTTGGGTTTTCTTAATCAGATATGGCTATTTCACCATATCTGAGAATCCATAATTGGCAGAAACCAGTTATTCCTAGGAATCCCTGCAAATGTTTTAAGGTCTTTTGATGGGGGAAGGCCAGTATGCATTGGAGACATTCTCTGTAAAGGGCCCATATGCCCTTAGACAAGACAAGCCCTAGGTATTTTAACTTTTACCTACAAAGTTGGGGTTTTGATTTGGAAACCTTATATCCACAGGTGGCAAGAAAGTTTAGGAGGTCCCATGTGGCCTGCTGACACTGGGTTTCTGAGTTCACAGTTAAAAGTCACCCATATATTGAAGAACCAGGGTACCTGGATGTAAAAAATGACTAAGGTCCTGAGCTAGAGCCTGGTTAAACAGGTGGGGGGGCTATCTCAAAAGCCCTGGGGTAACACTGTCCAGGTGACCTGAGAATTCTGGTCTAAAGGGTCTTCGAAGGTGAAGAGAAACTGGGAGTCAGGATGTAATGGAACACAGAAAAAGGCATCCTTAAGGTCTAGGACTATAAACCATTGTGTCTCTCCTGGTATTTGAGAGAGCAAGGTGTACAGCTTGGGTGTAGCTGGGTATAAAGGAATTGCAGCTTCACTGATAAGCCTGAGATCTTGCACCGGCCTCCATTGTCTATTAGGTTTTTGTACTC